>SNQJ01S0062332.1:35744-54135 GCA_010110895.2 Picea sitchensis
AAAAAACATTTTTAAAACATTATTAAGATAATTAACATGATTAACATTATATGTTTAACATGGTACATTTAATTAATAATACATTATTATTATTATTATTATTGTGTTTTAAAATATAATAGTTTAAATTATATTTAAATTTATGATTCATGTTAAAGCGACTAATTAATTTGTTTTTAGTGAAAGGTCAAGGATTTAGACCGAGATAAGTGGAAGGGGCAGGCTTCATGCGCACTAGGCAGGTAAGTTAGAGAAATTAGCGAGTATAGTGCAATGCTAGCGTAGCTACCAGGAGAGGGAGTCAGTAGTTTCCTTAGGCAAATACATCAAGCTTAGACACTTAAAACCTAACCTAGCCACTTCTCCTAAAGACAGTAACGTCTATTTACAGACAAGTAAAAAAAAAAACTTACGCCTAACCCTGTTTTCTAGTTTAAGATGTGCAAATGTGAAATGTCCTTGAACTCACCCTGACAACTTTGGTTGATGCAGATTAAATTATACAGGATGCTTAGGAATTGAGGAAATCGAGGCATAGGGGCATCGTCGCAGGGACTTCCAGTGCTGCCACCACCATCACCTGAACTAGCTCTCATACTACGCTCTTTGGAGGTCATAAATGAGACTTTAAAGGGGCGTGAACCAACAGGGATTGAAGTGGAGCCCCCACCATATGGAACGGGTAATCTAGAAGTGTCGAGGGATTCAGGGGGAGGACCTCCACCTGAAGACATCACTAGAGAACTACAGAATATCAAACTTTCAGAGTTTGTCGGGGGTCGTGCCAGTGAACGTGCAGAAGCATGGTTGGAAGGCATGACAAGGTGTTTTTCCTTAAGAGACTATGCATCCACTTCAAAGGTGAATATAGAAATTTTCTAGTTGAGAGACAGTGCCTTGAACTGGTGGGGAAACCTGGAAAGGCAACTGCATCTTACCCCAGACACCGTGTCTTGGGAACTTTTCAAGGAGAGGTTCCAAAGGAAATATCTACTAGCTTACTATGAGGAACAACAAGTGGGAGTATTTCATGCTCTAGTACAGGGAAACAGGACTGTAGAAGAATATGATATTAGGTTTATGGAATTGGTCAAATATGTTTCATACATGGATAATGACCAAAGACAGGTGGAATGCTTTGTCTATGGGTTAAACCCTAAGATAAGGGCTATGGTGCGGATGTGGAAACCATCCTCAGTAGCAGAAGCTATGGAAAATGCACATTATGTGGAGGAACACATGAACTTAACCGAAGGTATGAGACCGACCTTTCTGCATTGTCCTAGATTCATGGGGAAGGCCCCTAGGAAATTTCCCAGGGGAGGGAGCTCAAGGCCACCTCCATATGGTAATAGAGTCGCACCAAGGATAGTAGCCATAGGGATTTCAGTGGTAGCAAGCGTAGCATCCCGTTCATCACCGACACAGGCAGGTCCATGGCCATCTTAGGGAGTAGCTAGTAGGGGCAGGGGTTAAAGGGGAAGGAACTCATTTCATAGACAGTCATAGAATAGTGGGCAGGTTCAATCTCGTTTTACCTGTTGGGGATGTGGAGGACCCCATTACCAGTGTGACTTCCTAGAGTTACAATCAGGATTTGTACATAGAGAAGGAAAGGCCTCGATGGGAAGAGAAAGTGGCAGCCACCATATTTACGCAACGGTTAATAATCGTCAGGTAGAATATCAATCCACGGTGGTGGAGTCATCAGGTACACTAAATCATATCAATGTTAATATTTTATTTGATTTTGGTGCTACAGATAGTTTTATTTCACCATCTTCATTAGAAAAGAGTGGGTTGGCAACCAACGAGCACAATGACTTTAAACAAGTCAAGATGGCTTCGTGGGAAAAACAAGCGGTAGGACCTAGTGTTGATAATTATATAGTAGACCTGGGAGTGTGTACTACTAGGTTGAAGGTTTATGTTACTTCTCTTGGGACATATCACCTAATCATTGGAATGGATTGGTTAGAAGCCCATTGAGCTATGGTAGATTGTTTCGCAAAAAGGGTGCTTTGTGTTGACGACGAAGGAATACTAGTAGAGATCCACGATGTACGGAGACATGTGTCTCTATGCTTTATCTCAACTATGAAGGTTAAGTGGTGCATGAGGCAAGGGTGTCGACTATATGTAGTGGAAGCGGTGAATGAAAGGAAGGGACCCTCCTTGGATAAGTACCCAGTATTGTTAGAATTTAAGGATGTTTTTCCGAACGAGTTACCAGGGTTACCTCCTGAGAGGGAGATTGATTTTAATATTGAGCTAAAACCTGGTGCAGAACCAATTTCCAAGACTCTGTATTGGATGACAACGCTAGAACTTTGTGATTTGGAAATGCAGTTGAAAGAGTTACTTGACTTATGGATAATATGGCCCAGTGTCTCACCTTGGGGTGCACCAGTAATTTTTTTAAAGAAGAAATATGGTTCCTTATGAATGTGTATAGATTACAGGGACTTGAACCATGCTACAATGAAAAATATGTACACAATGCCGTGAATAGATGACCTCTTCGATCAAATTAAAGGAGCAGCGGTATTATCAAAGATTGATTTGCGATCAGGGTATCACCAGTTAAGGATTAAGGAAGGTGATATTCCTAAAACTGTCTTTCGAATTCGGTTTGGGCATTACGAGTTTGTCGTAGTACCTTTCGGATTGACCAATGCGCCAGCAATATTCATGAGCCTCATGAATGGAGTATTCCATAAGTACTTAGACAATTTTGTACAAGTCATTCTAGATGACATCCTCATCTATTACAAGAACGAAAGAGAACATGAGGAACACTTGCGAGTGGTGTTGTCCTACCTTAGAGAGAACAAATTGTATGGGAAGTTGTTGAAGTGTTCCTTCTTCTAGAAAGAGATCCACTATTTAAATCATATAATTTCTGGTGAATGAATCTTTGTGGACCCAGCAAAGGTAAAGGCCATTATGGAGTGGCCAGTGTCGAAAAATGCCCATGAGTTGAGAAGCTTCATGGGGCTAGTAGGTTATTATTGGAGATTTGTGGAAGGATTCTCTAAAATAGAGAAACCCATCACCACTTTATAGTGTAAGGGGGTCAGGTATGAATGGACAGAAGAATGTGATAGTGTATTTATTGAGCTTAAGAGGTTACTAACTAGTGCGCCAATTCTATGAGTATCGGATATGGAAAATGACTTCACAGTCTGCACAAATGCCTCGAAGAAAGGGTTGGGGGCCGTGCTAATGCAAGATGGAGGAGTGATAGATTATGCATCAAGGAAGTTGAAGAAACACGAAGAGCTTTACGCTACTCAATATTTAGAGTTGGCAGTTGTAATGCTAGCTCTAAAACTTTGGAGGCACTATCTTGTGGGGAGAAACTTTGAGCTCAAAATAGACCATCAAACTTTAAAACATCTCTTCACGCAAAGGGATCTAAATTTCAGGAAAAGGCGATGGAGTGAGTTTATGAGTGAGTAAAATTTTTTTATTTCATACATCAAGGGAAAGGAAAATGTGGTCATAGATTCCTTGAGTAGGAGACCACGTGTCTTCTCCTTGGTACCCTTAAAAGTCAATCTGAGGGAACATGTGTTGACACAACTCCTTGGAGACAGTTGGTATTTAAAGGTTACCTCAAACCTCCAGAGTGGGAGGAAATTAGATCCAAAGTATGAAGGATATAGTTTGGAAGTAGACGAACTATATAGATATTGAGGAAGGATGTAGATCCCTAAAGATGGGGATATTTGAAGCATAATATTGAAGGAAGCCCATAGAGCACTTTAATGTGCGCATCCGGGTGTAAAACAAATGTATGAAGACATGAGGAATCTCTTCTTCTGGGTAGGCATGAAGTGTGATGTAGTCCATTTCATCGCCAAATGCCTAGAGTGTCAACAAGTGAAAGTAGACCACCATCACCCGATAAGCCTCCTACAACCACATGATGTTCCTATGTCCATGTGGGAAGTCATCGCTATGGATTTTGTTGTAGGTTTGTTGCTCACATCTCATAGACACAATGCCATTCTTGTGATAGCTGATAAGTTAACCAAGAGTGCTCATTTTATTCTGGTTAGAGACACTTACGATGTCACTGATGTGGCACGCGTGTTTGTAAGTGAGGTCATCTGTTTGCACAGGATACCTAAGAATATCATTTCAGATAGGGACTCAAGATTCACTTCTAGGTTTTGGACAAGTTTGCAGTCAACGTTGGGGACTCAGTTGAACTTAAGCACAACTTATCATCCTGAAACAGATGGGAAAACTAAGAGAGTAAATCAAGTCATGGAAGACATGATTAGGATGTATTTCATGGATAATCAAACCCATTGGGAGAAGTACTTACCTTTGGTAGAGTTCGCCTACAATAACAGTTTTCATAGCTCCATCGGAATGCCACCCTACGAAGCTCTGTGTGGAAGGCCATGATGAACACCATTGAGTTGGGATAGATTAGAAGATCAGGTAACAATTGGGCCAGAATTGATTCAAGAGATGGAGGAATAGGTGATTTAGATTAGGCAGAGACTAAAGGAAGCACAAGATAGGTAGAAAAGTTATGTGGATGCACACAGGACCGACCGAATTTATAAAGCGGGAGACCAAGTTTTCATTCGTACCAAGCCTAATAAGAGTACCATATGGTTCGGGAAGCGGAAAAAGTTGTCACCTCGATTTATAGGACCATTCAAAATCCAAGAGAAAATTGGACTCGTTTCCTATTGTCTCATACTGCCACCCCACCTGCATAAAACTCATAATGTTTTTCATGTATCTGTTCTACGTCATTATGTTGCTAATGAATCACATAAACTAAATTGGAAGGAATCGCAGGTATCAAACGCGGGAACCGTCGCGGTAGAACCGTTGCGCATATTGGACTGTAGAGTCCGACAACTTAGGAACCGTCTGGTAGACCAAGTTAAGGTCCAGTGGGACAAGTATAGTCTAGGATCTGCTACTTGGGAGGATGCCAAGACACTACAATGAGATTATCCCTCACTTCTTTTGACCACCTCGAGAATATGTTTCTCTAAGGTTGGGTGTATGTAACACCACCTTTTGACTTAGACATCCAGGATTACCTGAGGCCTACACACCTTTATTTTCTATTCACTATGAAACTATTAAATGATACACTTGAAATTTTAAGACGTATGAACCTTTATGAATGTTTAATTGTTATTAATGATGTTGGATATGATGCGATCTACTATGTGAATGTAAATTCTATGAATGTTTAATTGTTATTAATGATGTTGGACATGATGCGATCTACTATGTGAATGTAAATTCTATAAATGTTTAATTGTTATTAATAATGATGGATATGATGTGATCTACTATGCGAATGTAAATTCTATGAATGTTTAAATGTTATTGATGATGATGGATATGATGCAATGTATTGTGTGAATGAGAATCCTATGAGGGTTTAAATGTTATTTGAATGATGTTGGATATGATGCAATCTATTATCTAAATGATAATTTTATGAATGGATGTCATTAATTGAATTATGGGATATTATGAGATCTATTTCTAACTTGAAAACTTTGATGTTAAAGTTGGTGGCATGCAGATACCAAATTGAAATTATGGTTGTATACAATTACATGATGATAATGCATAAAAATGTATGAGTTTGTGTTACAGACTAATCTAGAGGTTATGGTCTATGAAATAGCCAAGGGATAATGATGATGAAAGAGGATGTCATGACCACTGGCCGAGAACAATATGGTATGAATCTTTGTATGTGAAATTATATTGGTTTGGATGCATTTCTATGATATGTGGACCAGTGCAAGATTTCAGGTGGTGAGACTGCCCAAAACTGAATAGATGATGACAAAACTCCAAACAACATGATGCCACTATACATTCCATTGTAGGGTGTGGACCCTAGTCATGATTAGGAGGGGTGGAGGCATTTCCCACCATGTATCCTCCGAAATCTGAAGTCATGGGAGGACGGTGTTAGCTCATGCTCCCTTAGACATGTGATGATGACTGTCCTGCTGGGGAAGCTTGGTCAAGATAGTGACACTTCCACTTACGGGTTCTATTTGGAGTTAGGTCAATATAGTTGACGCTCCAAGATAGTCCAACAGAGGAAGGATAGGAATGGAAGATGGAAGTAAGTTAGGGAGGAATGATGAGTAGAAATAGTTGAGAGTGTATGGAGATTTTTCTTATGGTGGAATTTATTGTTTTTCCTTCTGAAAACAAAATGGATATATATGAATATTCATAATTATGTAACTAAACTACAATTGTTTAAATAACATCATTGAGCTAGATAATTGTAATTAAAGGATTTCACAAACATTTGACTGGTATATTGTCTTTTATAAAATGAATAGTCTTGTTGAATGGATTGGATGCATATGGAAATTACTATAGAGATGATAGTTATTGATATTAGTACATGAACGAGACTTGTATGTACTAGCTACACATGCATTTTGTTGCACATGTACACTAGTATGAATGAGTTTCTTGGATTACTTACTAATAATGTCAGTTATTTGTTATGAATGTGTGAACCATGTTTCTTTTCCCTTGTATCATAAAATACTTTAACTTTGGGACAAAGTTTCCTGAAGGGTGGGTGTATGTAACAACCCTAGTTAAATGATTGCTTAATATTTATCAAGTATAATTAATTAAATAATTAATTGTCCTAATGTGTATTAGTTAAATAATGATTATTTATTAATAATATTAATTGATTAATTATTTATTTATTTATTGTTTAATATATGTTGATTAATTAATTAACTCATTTAATGTTTGGGTAACGAATTAAAGGCTTAATAATTTTTAATTTATTTATTAGAAAACTTAACGTATGAGGGGATAAGGTATTGAATGGAGGGATAAGGTATTAAATGGAGGGATAATGTGGGTGGAATTGAATGAAGGTAGGAGGCAGTGAATGGGAAGGAGGATATGAGGGGGCAGAGGCATTTGAGGTGAGGGACTTTTGGAAATTTTGGGGAAGGAAGCGTTTTGAGATTAGGGGTTGTATTTTCTGGTGAGTATTTTTTGGTTTGGAGTTTGGGTGGACTATTACGGGGGTGCATAGGTTGCTAGGAGTTTTGGGCTCAGGGGCCAGGAATCCTGATAGAATCTTGGAGCTGGGGAGCCAGATAGGCTCTGTTCCTAGCTAGAAGGGAGGAAAGATTCGGTTTTGGGCAGAGTTTGGGCAGAGCAGTGAGGAAAAAAAAAGATTGGAGGAACAACATCAGTCATAGGTATGTATTTTCATGATTTTTCTATGTTATGTGGTTGTCATCATGCTGTTGAATTTGCTTATATGTTGAAAAATGAAATTGCTTATGCATTGAAAAAAATGTTATGGTTAAACTTATGAATCTTATTAGTCTTTTTTAAATTAGGTTCTTACACATGGTATCAGAGCCCTGGTTTAAAAACTTGGACTAGGGCCTACCCACCTACCCAATTTAGGAATGGAACTGTACCCACCCAAAAATTTAAACAACCCTGAATAATATGTATAGGATATATATATATATATTGAAAGCAACCCAGTGGCCCTAAAACCCTTAATTAGATATAAATCTGGGCCAAGATCCAACTCTAGCTCCACCTAGCCTACAAGCCAAAAACACATTTTTTTTTAATTAGACAGATCTATATATAAACAATATGCCCATTTGAAAGTAAAGTAGTATAATATTCTACACAGTGGAAGTATTAAGTGAATTTTAACACTTGATTCAATTAAACAAACAAATAGTTAAACAAAATAAATAAATAATGGGTTGTCAGCTCCTGGAACCAAGTAGGTTGTGAAACCAAATACCAGGGACTCTAAAATGGGAGATGTTAGAGACTTAAACCAGAATCCTACCTCCCCATATGGTTCTGAAGATGGTAGCGGGCTTGAACTAAGCTTGTGCCTATCATGTGGTGGATCTACGAGCAAAGTGAAGGGCAAAGAACCTAATTGTAATGAAGGAAAAGAAAAATTGAAAAAGGTAAAACTGGTGTTAAAAATGCATTTCTAAATCATTTCTATCAAAATTGCAATGGAGGGAGGAAGATATTGGGAAAGAAAAGGCTGGTACTTTGCCTCTACAATAGGAAAACTTTGGGATAATTTTAGAAAAAAAAATACTTTAGAGGAGCCACAGAAGTCAATGGGGATGCATACGAGTCAACTACTGTTTCCAGGTTTTGGAGACATGGTGTGCGACAGAAACTTTAGAACTGCCAAATGCTTCTCGTCAACAAGTTATATCAAACTTTATCCTTGACCATAGTGCACTACGCATTTCCAAAACCTGTCTGAGACAAAAAAAAATTGAGTGCTAAAATAAAGAGAAGGGAGGTGAGTCAAAATCGCTCTGCAAACTAGTTACCCAATGGAAAATTTTGCAGTACACAAACGTGCCCAATTTTACTGTCAGCAAAACCCATGTTCATCATACGCTCCCTTGAACATGGGGGCCTTGACAATAAACCTGGAAAATTTATGTCTGTGAGCGAATTACTTTTCGAAGAAAAATAAAAATAAAAATGAGATTTATGACCATGAAAGAATAAAAAAAAAAGAGCAGCTCCTTTCCCATGAACTACCTCCATTAAAGCCCAGCTGCAGACCATGCACCAAGCCATGGGGAGGAGCCGCAAGAACCAATCCCACAGACCAAACGTAGAGACACAAAGAAGATCCCACAATGGGATGGGTTGCTCAACGCACCCACCAACATTCCAACACATAGCACAACGCAACATTCAGGCCAACGTTCAAGACCAAGCCATGAAGGAGGGAGCCCAAAGACATCATACGAAGCACAATTCAAGCAAATCTAGTGTTCAAGACCAAGCCACAAAGGAGGGAGCCCACATACATCATACGAAACACAAGTCAAGAAAATCCAATGTTCAAGACCAAGCCACAAAGGAGGGAGCCCACAGACATCATATGACCACAAATCAAGAAACATTACATAATCCCAGCACACAAGTGCTAATATCCAATGACCAAAGGCCACTCTACGATCCTCCAGACTCGCACCTGCAGTCACACAACAACACAATTCAAGAAAACAACCCCAATGCAGGTTAACATCAACGCAGGTTACTCATCGGTTATTTCCCAATGCAACACTGAATAGAAAACCCATGGTGAAATCCCACAGGTCATCATAGTGCACAACACATCATAATTCAAATTCACTAGATAACATCAAGAAACAAGCACATATGTCAGCACAAGGAAACACACACACGACCACAAGGAGGAAGCCCTTGAAAGGACCTTGCTTTAACAAACAAAGCACCGGGCAGAGTGTATTACACAAATGCCCAAATTCATAAAACAAAATGAGAGGGGGCTCATGGGTTTTGAACCCGTGACTGCTAGCCAAGTAGATGCCTAAAACCAAGCCAAGAGCCTGCAACACAATGTCGAAATGGCCGGCCACACAAATATGAGAGATAATCTAGGAATATGCAGAAAAACAAATGTGGTATCAGAGACTTGGCTAGCGTGCTCATGCTTGAATAACTCTAGCCATGGCACCTTTCAAAACAGAGAAAAACAAAAAAAAAAACCTCGGCCTCCAGCTGCAGAGGTAGAGGTTGTCTGGAAGGATGGAGAAATGATTAGGAGTAAGGTCAGATTAGGGTTTTAGGGGGAAATAAGATCCTGGGAGGGCATGTGGGCCTCATGCGAGGACCCACTGCCCACGATAAAATTAACGAAAAGAACACAAGGGATTTCTTGTTGAGGCTAAATAAATTTACATTGAGATGCTTTTAGTTGGAATGAAACTGAGATTATGTCTGTGACCATCGAAAATTTGAAGACACTGTAGTCATTGATGTTGATCGAAGTTTTTGTGCAAGGATGGTTGCAACAAGCAAATCATTGTTCTAGATATGTCCTTCATATTGTGCATTGATGGGGGATGATCCTCTTTTACCATAAATAAGGTGCATCAAATGAGATCATATAAGAAATCAGGTCATATCAACAATGGATAAGTGATACTCAAGAGTATCTTAGACATCATGCTTCAACAACACGATTTTAACTAGACTTTGTCTCTATAGATCTAAGATCGATGCCAAGAATGATAAGAGATAAATATAAGAATGCAGGCTGATGTAGATTTTTTTTAACTTGAAACAAATCAAAAAATCATATGATAGTTGAGGACGAGTTCACAGAGATACGATAGATCTAAAGCAGATGTATACCATTCATAAACCAATGCTATACTCTATTCACAATAGATCTGATATTATTAGAACCAATTCTATTTTCACTAATTTACCATGAGATCTCACATACATCACCTTAAAGAAATATTTTCTGAAATATAAGTAAGGAATAGCTAATTAAATCAACAATAAATCAAATTAACTGTGACCTTGCTTTCCATTGTGTGTCCAAATTCAAGCAATTTTATTCATGAGCAACATCTACCATCGAGAGCTTGAATTCTTCACTATACTATCCATGGAAGACTACCTTGGTGGAATTAGGCCCTTAAGTTCATAAGAGCTTTGATACTATCAACCATTGTTCCCATATCAGCCTCTGCCAACAACATTTCTTCACCATGGCTCTGATACCAATTGATAAAACATAAACAAGAATAACAACATGGCGAAAAAGGCATATTAACCAACACTAATTGTATTCACTCCAATTTTACATATTTATAGTACAATGGGTGATGCCACCTCATAGAGAGATTTTCTCTAGATCCTAAAATCATGCATGATGACTAGGCTAGGCAATCTTAACTAAATCATTAGTCATCACTTGAGGCTATATTACTAATATCCTAAATGAATAATACAAACATAGGTGAAAATTTAGACTTAGTGATTGGTAAAGGTAAGCCATAGGCTAACAAAAACTTGTTAGACTGAAGAGGTATCTTAGTTTCAAGATTAGAGTGCCATCATTGAAAGACTAGACGAAAAATTGGTACAAGCCCAGCAGGTCTTGACCCAGACAAGAGATGAAATGGTGACCATGACAGAGCACCAAAAAGTTGTTAAACAACTCAAAACCATGTCAACCACAGAAAATGAGACGTATGTTGAGATGACTAAGGATCAAGGGAATACAAAGAAGGTACAAGGTCAACTGGAAAAATATTTGGAGAAAATCAAAGCGATTTGTGATATCTACACTGATTCAATAGATTGTAGAGCTCCTGCTACCAATTATACTTTTTTTTCATTGGAACGCTACCTTTTGCTGAGGGTGAAAGCTATTTGAGTAGGTAAACGATTAAATTCACCACTATCTATGATTTTGTGTCTTGTTTTAGGGAGAAGGAAGAGAAAGTGCAATATTTCCTGTGTGAACTGTACTTCCATAATTTCATTTTGGAAGACAACAATAGAGATAATATTGGTCCCTTTATTGGGAACATCCAATTCCAAGAGTTCTTATCCTTCACTAAAAATCAAGTCAGGTGGGCTAAGGCCCACTAAAATTTCTTTAAGAGAGAAAATGGGTTAGATCTCTAGCTCAGGGGGGAACCACCAAAGTCTTTTCCAGCTATCATGCGACATAGGACATTCATGAAAAGGGAAGGAGTGAAAATCTATTTAGGTCCTATTCATCAATAGGTTATATGATCGTACATAGCATATTTTAGGGAACTCAAAGAAGAATCTTTTTTTGGCTCCAAGTTAAGATGGGATGTCTACCCAGTTGAAGTAAGGGTTAGAGAGACCTTCAGTTTCAAGAACTTCTTTGCATCCACCTTAAGAATAGAAAGATATGTTAGAATGATCCAAGAGGAAGGAACTACCTAGATTGGGTGTAGATATAATCTCCCTCTTATCTGATTTCCTCCAGAGGATTACCAGAGAGATTATCAAATTAATAAAAAGAGGGAAGTCATTGCTTTTGGCTAACTCAGAAGAAACAATGGGTTCAGGGCAGCTGGTGAACCAACTTTTCCTCCTTACAACATCACTTCTTTGCATGTAAGAACTTAGCTTGCATGATCTCATGCAATAAAGTTAGCTGGGGGGTATGTTGGGTTATGAAAACGTACAGTTATTCTCTTCATTTCCATGATTTATGACATCATCTTGACTGAATTTTCTATTACTTAGGAATAAAATGGGATAGGAAATGACTAAAATGTCTTCTAGAACTATCATTTAGTTTAAGTTCATAAATTCTAAAATATGGTTGGAATTGTTTGATTTTGTTACAGGAATGGGTAAATATTGGTAAACTCACGATAGTAGAAGATATTTCAAAGATGCGTAAGCTATTGGAGGCTAAAGATATGGAGTGTAAAATAGTTTCAAGAGAGATTAGTTCTCTATTTTGTAAACTTCAAAAATAGTAATAGTGATCCTGAGGATCTCTCAATCCTCGAGATAGCTTTATCTACCCATATTTTTGTAATATATAAAGAGTAGTGAATCCTGGAAAGAATAATCGAAGAATTGTATCTAAGCATTCAGAATTTAGAATTACTCTACGCAAACAGTTTCTGTAAATGTTGTCTCAGTTATGGAATTAATAAAGATTTTGAACGTTTCCATCATTTTTGTATATTGAATTCCTAGTAGCAGTGCTTCTGAGAACTGAGGGCCCAGTTTGAAGGAGTTACTGTCTTAATCTGTATTTTATCAGTTTGATTTTTGTTTCGAACTTTAAATCCTTTTTATCAGCGTTATGATAATGCATAAGTGTGTTAATGTTTTGATACTATTTTCTTGTAGATGATAGATGCTTTCCTTTAAATGTTGTCGATTGCTATTCCAGATTCCAATTGATGTAGTTTACTGCTTGACAGATCCTCTCATTTTCACATGTGTTGTTCCTTTAAATTAAATTAACAATTGTTGTTCCTTTCCGTTAAATTAGCATTTGATATTTATTTCGCTCAATTAGTGTTTTTTGTTCCTTCTAATTAGTTAGAATTTGTTTTTCAATTACTATTCTGTCTCAACTTACAACATTCAGTTATTTATTTCCAGTAGATTAGATAGTCATCAATAGATCAACTTGTTTTTATAGATCTCGTTAAGATTTTGTACTAAAAATTTGTTATAGTTGTATTGGTCAATGTAAGAATACAAAAAAAGGTCTTTCCCACAATCTATGATTCATACTTTGTTAAAACAATTGATGCTTGTCTACCAAAAATGCAATTGTATCCTTTCATGAGGATTGTGAACTTTTACTAGCATAAAGCCTACTTTAAAAACACGTCAAAACCCTTACCTTTTCATTGTCCTTTCGCCAGATCCATTAGCCCATACAACTTGATAAGAGTTTTCCACGAGATGCATTTCCATCACCAAGACCTTCATGAATCATAAAAGACAAATTATTTATATGAGTAAATAATTAATAAGCAAATAAACATGCATTTAGTTATGTAAAATACTATAGAAAAAATTAAGTGGTCGCATACCTTAATGATATTCTATTTGTTTTTATAATAGTTTATTCTCTATTGAGCATGGCCAACCATGTGAAGGTGGAATCTCATATGGCCCCTCCCCCCCCCCCAGCGGACCATAAAGACAAATTATTTATATGAGTAAATAATTGCAAGCAAATAAACATGCATTTAGTTATGTAAAAATACTATAGAAAAAATTATGTGGTCGCATACCTTAATAATCTTCTCTTTGTTTTGAGAATAGTTTATTTCTATTGAGCATACAACCTATGTGAAGGTGGAATTCATATGGCCCTCCCCCTCTTCACATCGCTCTCAATTCCCATACCCAACAAATGATTTTCTTATATAGAAAACATATAGACATTCACATAACTAGGATAGTTATCAAAACATATGAACATATAATCATTGAATCATATGAACATATAAACACGAGCAATCTAACATCCCCGCCTGGCGACCGAAAACTTAATATTTGAGGACACTTGCTCGCGAATGATCTGGACTTTTCTGATGTTAAAACATGCATACTGATTGGCGATGGATTGATTATGATAGATGACATGATGTTTACTATGTGATGCTGGTGTAAAACAGTGCTATTTGACTCAGTGGTATTGAGTGTGCATGGTTTTTACCTTGAGGATGCAGAGGTGCCTATGGGGACCTCTCGACTCCCGATTGATTCAGGGAGTGTGCTATTGGTTTGATTTATTTACCGTGATATTCATTGATTTGATGATACAATGTTGACATTTCTAAGATGATTATTGATGATGCAGCCTGACGATAACTTGCTCCACCGTGACTCACATATGGAGGCAAAATACACACGCATTCCAGAGAGGTTGGTGAGAGGGTGGACAACACCGCTAACGGCTTACTCAGTGTTCCATCGTGGCTCGAATCCGTAGGTTAACCACACCTAGTTCAAGAGGATCCACGATGCCGCGAGGGCAAACTGAGACAATCGCTCAATAAGGCAAATTCCTTATTCATCAACAAGCCCTTAGTCTCACAAAATTTTGACAAGTGGAGTATTGACTCAAAGCATCAGACAAATTCCAAACTAATTCAATTGGCGAGTGGAACCCTTAGAGCACATGGTGCATCCTCAAGGGAACGGGCCGCACAAAAGAAACACAAGAAGCTGCAGTGGCACCCTTGGAGTAATGGTGCATCCCCGGCGGGAACGCCGCTGTAGCGGAAATGAACGATGCAAGTGGCACCCTTGGAGCACGCGGGTGCGGCCCCGGAAGGGCACGCTGCGATTGATGTGGATGAAGGAAACAAACCCAAATATCCCTAAGACCTTAACTTTTAAGAGATTCCCAACAACTCCCTAGCCCGAAGGGATCTTCAGTTCATAATCTAGTACTAATTCTAAAAATTTTAGGGTAAAATTGTAGTCTAACCCTAAGAGCGCACTGGAATAAAATAACAAATTAAACAAAAACGCACCTAAGTAATAGTTGGTCTTCGTGAAATTCTTGGGACGATAACGATGGTAAGTTTTAAAGCAAATCTAATAGTTTCAAAACTTTGCAAGAAATTGATTCCCAATGTGTGAAAGAACACAAGACATTAAATAAATAAAAAGGGGCTGATTAATAAAATAGGGATTAATTACTCTTGTATTCTTTCTTTATGAGACATTATATATATTTTGGCTATACTTCTAAAATAAAACAAAATAAAAATAAAAAAAATTGTCTTTAACTTTTCTTTCTAGGTAATGAAGTAATTCAAAACATTTTTACCATATTTAATTTAAAATACAAAACATGTCCACCACTTAAATGATTAAATATAAAAATATGACCACCACTTAAATGAAGATTTATTTTTGTGATTATAAATACAAAGGTAAACCACAATTTCACTAAAATGGGAAACTCCATTAATATAGTTAATTTGAAGGCTTTTAAGTAAATAAAAACATATATGTATAATAAATGAAAAGATTTATTTGTACTACCTCAGTTTTAAAAAAAAAGGGGGGACGAGCTTTAAGAAAAGAAAAATAATTTTATGGAAAAAGGGGAGGGACGCGGACTTTTGGAAAAGAGGGAATTTTTAGGGTTTGGAGTAAAAAAAAAAAAACTTAAAAGAAATGATTTAGGGTTTTGAGAGGGATAAAGGAAAGGGGGAAGAGGGAAAAAGGGGGATCTGCTATGAGGTATTGTTATGCTGTTGAAATGAAAAATTGGACTGATTGCTTGTGGGGAGTTGGGGATTTCCTCAGCTGATTGAGTGGTAGCTCAGCCTTGGAGGCGAGCTGGGAAGCTAGGTTACTGTCTGGGCTGTGTGTGGCCCCTTTGCGGCTCGGGGGCCTAAGGGGGAAGCAGAGTACCCCTAGCATTTGGCTGGGAGGTACCGGTGTAGTCTCTACGGTCGGCGAGCGGGAGCGTACGGAGCAGGAACGGCACGGAGCGTGGACGTCTTCACGGTGGGCTATAAGGCAAAGGTATGGTTGTTGTACTTTGGTAGAATAGAATTCTTATGGCCTATGTTGGTATCAAAATCTTGGTTGTGTTTGGATGTAATGGCTGTTATTCTGTTCCTCGGCGATTAAAACTTGTTATGGTTATAGATTAAGTCTTCGTAAGATGCTGTAGTTTGTCGGTTGGAGAGTTGAGAATCTACGACTGGGTAAAATAGATATTGTCTACGTTTCTGGACTGTGTTAATGTTTTTGTATTATTTTCATTACTCTGGTCTGCGTAATGTCTTTATTCTCATTCTGGATGCCGTAAATTTTATTCTATGACTGTGTAAAATGACTTCTAGTTATCATTGTGTTCTGGCAATGTAAAATCGTTCTATGAATAAAACTGGCAAATGTAAACCGTTCGTGGGATCTGGAAAATGTAATATCAAATGGGGTCTCCGCCATTTGCAAATTCTCTGCGTTATTTTAATGCAAATTCCTGCGTTTCTCTGTGGGCGAATTCGTTCTCTGTGGGCGTTCATTCTCACTGAGGGTGTTTTAACCATTTCCCTGGGCGTTTTCACCTTGCCGTGGGCATTCTACCTTCCGGTGGGGGTTTTTGCCATTAGTTGTGGTGTATTATTTGAATGTGGGTGTTTTTTTTATTTATTGGGTTGTGGGCATTTATAGATTTCGGAGGGCCATTCTCAGCATTCAATCCGTATAGACCATTGAATTCCCATCGTTAAAAAGAACAGGGTATTGGGTTGGATGTACAGGATAACTGCAGTTTGAATTCGAAGGTATTAGTTCACTATAGTGCCATGTTACAGATTACATGTTATACGCCATTCGCTCGAGATTTATTTTCATTTGGTATGTTTGCTTCACATAAATGATGTGTTATTATACAAAGTGTAAGTCTTAAGCGATTGATAAAACAAATATTTTTTTTTTAAACCTAGCATTTAAGATAAAGGAAGTTTCAAATAACCAAGGAGAACGGGGTTCGATTCATGGAAATCCAAAATTCAGAAAGCAGGAATATCTGCCCCCAGATTCGACTTGACGTCCACCGTTAATCTCCTTTCCTGTCATTTCTGGTTGAATTCAATAACTGTTTTTACGTGGCTGGAATGGTGGATTCAACTAACTGAATTGCATGTTGGGTAAGTGTGCAGAGGTATTTCGGGTATTGAATCGTGTGCGCCATCCGCAGACGTTCCTTCCTCGAAATTCTGGGCGGTGGTTTGTTTTTTTTCTCTTTTTCCGGCCTGCGTCTTACAACCACGTCTTACCCTTACATTTATTACTTGCCTGCGTTTCTCTTCGTGGGCATGCTCACTTTGAAATGGTCGCCGATCAATAGACAACGAAGAGTATAAAATTTTGATTTATTTATTTTTAAAGTTGATTTATGTATTTTTAAAAGTTAATTGTTTGATAATTCACATGTATAAAAAAATGATTATTATGATAATCAACAATGGTGTAGTTTTTACCTTTTTATTTCAATGATTAAATGTTTGGTGTTACAAATGAAGTTATTGATTAGATATTTGATATTACCTATGAAGTTATTATTATGGTAGTAGAGAGTTTCCTTAGATAATCAATTTTCAATTCTTGGCAACAGAACTAAAGAAACACCATGTTTTTCTAAAGAATTGCCAATTGAAAGCCATATTGAAAATGTATGTTTTGGGTTCAACACATTGACAAAGTTCTTGGTGATTGCAACAATGTACAAAATTTTAAACCGGAAATCTTACTTAACCATATTCATTCTTTTCTTTTAATCCGGGATTTAATATTAGTGATTATTTTTAGTTACAATATATAAACAATATGTCTAAATCTAACTAACTACTATGATTTGACTAGAGGAGTCATGTCCAAGGAAGTATTCAAGAATGACTTATGGCCTTCACCCCTCCCGTCGGTTCATTGATGCCTGTAGACAACTGTCACCCTAGTACCCCGAGGTGAGTTAGACACTTGCGGGTTGTAGCGAGTCAATAAGGTGTCCATGATTTTCCCTGCTATGTCATATTCAGTATTGTCAGTAATACCATATCTGATAGGATTTTGTTAGATTCTGTCTCATTATTAATACCATGCTATAGTTTTTGAATTACTGAATGGTAGCCGCTACTTTATCTGAGTTAAAAGCTTCCTTAAATATAAATGGCCAGGGGATGGAGATGTGGATAAACTCATAATTGCTGCCAGAATGAGGCTTTCTAATATTAGCAACAGTAGCAACAACATTTACTTTATTTTGTTAACTTTTCACACAACAAACTACTTCATTTTCGTTAAGCTTTAATAACATTGTTCTGCTTATTTGTAATCAAGGAATATACTTATTTAGATGACATTTCCTACAGCATAGTACTTTGTTTGGTTATTATCTAAACACAACAATCTACATCCTTTCCATAAAGGCAATCTACCTTATTTTAGGTAACAATCCATTATCACCAATTACTTATTTAGTTAGTGTTAACAATAGAAAGCTGCTTATTTTAGT
>SNQJ01S0062333.1:20422-41493 GCA_010110895.2 Picea sitchensis
CACCCATTCAGGGCCAAGCTCCAGTGAATGCAGAGCAAGATTTTGTCCAATGATTGAAGCACATATTGGGATATTATCCTGTGTTTTGAGCGGTTGTGCTCCAAGGCCCATATATGGGTAATAGAATATGAATAGCACAGAAAGAAGGTCATTTGCTTAACAAAAGACTTCAGGAGAGTAAACAATGTCTTCAAGAACCAGCAAGAAAATGTTATAAATCCGGAGCCCAACATTCATAACCCAGTTTATGGACAAAATATACCTGTGTTAAAATATCAACCTTGGAATATTCCTTTCCAAGGGAATCAACAACCATATCGGGGGAAACATCCTCAAGTTAATTCTTTTGTACCCCCTAATTTCAGAAAGTCGTATCCAAGTTCTATGAATCCTACTTGGGGCCAAAATTTTCATTCTAATGCTCCTTTCCAAGGGAGCCCACTTAATCAAAACCCTCCACAACCAAATCTATCAGGACTATCTAACTATCGATAAACTTCTTATGGTCCTACTAGTATACCTATGGGAGTACCTCCTCAAAATTGCTAGTTTCCTCAAGTGAACAGACAATTGCCTTTTCTTGCTACTTTGGATTTATTGTATTTATCTAGGATTTTGAATGATCCTATTTTACATTCTCCTTATTGGTCCTCATACCAACCAAATTACCATCTAAAATTCCTAAGTTTGATGGTTGATTGGGAGAACACCCAAATAATCACATCATGACTTTCCATCTTTGGTGTTCGTCCAACTCATTGATGGATGACTCTATAAGATTACAAATTTTCCAACGAACTCTCATGAGTTTGGCAGCCAAGTGGTATATTAAGTTACCACGAGGTTTCTTTAATGACTTTAATACCCTATACATGGATTTATTAATGAATTACCAATTTCCAATTCAGTATGAGACAAGAACTGGAATTTTGAGTTATTTTAAACAATCCTCTTCCACTCATATTTCTGATCATATCCATGAGTGGAGGAGGAGAAGATACTTAATCAAAGTTCCCCTTCCTGATCAACTATTGGCTAAGTGGTTTACCAAATAACTCATTGGGCCTATAGCCCATGATGTTTCCATGGGTGGTGTCATCATTGAAGAACACACTATTAGTCGTGCTCAATATCTATATCTTGATTATTCGCAAATGGGCACACTATACGACTTAATCCATGATGCTCCTTGTCCTTCTACGAATCCTACCCCAACACCTCCAGTATCTTCTCATGTTGTTGATGGCGTGATTGGAATATTTCATGCTGAGACTCAATATATACAAGCCAGTCATACCAATCCCAAGTCTATTGCTTCTAATGTACAAAATACTCCTACTCCTACTTCTTCTCCTGGTAAAACTTTTGAAGTTAATTAAGTCCAATCTACACCTACCGGTAAAAATAAAAATAAAAATAAAGGGAAGGGTAAGAATAAGGAGGACAAAAATAATAATCAACAATCTGAGAAACCCAAAACATAGTCTGTTGATGACAAAGACAAACTTAAACCTCATTACCCTTGACAAAGATTGCCCACAATGTGTAGAGGTTACTAAGTTCCTGCAAGGGGTCGGGAAACCTCATATACATGTCATCTTGTCACAACCTTTTCCTTCTCAACAACAGGCCCAATTGGTCAATCATGACTGTTAGGGACCTAACCCCTCACGTATGTAGAACAATATATTCAGATGTAATAAAGGTCAATATTAATAAGGCCTTGCAATAAAGTAGAATAAGTCGAATGTAAGAATACCTAATAGAAGCTTCTGCTTCTAGAAGGATCTTCCTCTAGATGGTTCTTTTGATAGACATATTTAGTGTAAATAGGAGTCGAGGGTATGATAACCCTAGCTTGTATATTATTGTAATAGAGATCTGCTCAACTGGAGGTTTCCCCCTCAAAGAGGCCTATGAACATTGCTCTCAGAATCAAAGTGCTCTTTCTGGTGTTATTTTGATATCATTTCAGTGTTATTGTGGTGTTGTTATGGTTATATTGTTATTTATCTACCATTTCTAGCATCTTATTTTTTTTATGCATACTTTTTATATCTGGAATATTACAAGTGGTATCAGAGCACTTTCCTTGGCAGAAAATTGTGGGTTAATTTTTTTCAGGGTAGAGACGTATTATGACGTCTTTAAGCTACAAAGATCTTTCATTAAGTGCATAAACCCGCAGTTGAGGGATTCATAGACGTGGGAAATACAATTGGTTCTTAAGAGAACATTTGTTGGCCACCCTTGTAACCCTTGTTGGTACCCCTTCGAGTGGTAGCGCATTAGACAACACCTCTATACGGATCGAACTAGATTTCCTGAAGCCCTCTTTAGATAAACCAATCGGCTACCTCACTGTTATAGTGTCACTGAGAACAACACTCGGGAAGATACTCTCTCATACCTGGGTATTCATATAGTACATATAAGGGCATGGTATAGCCTCCTTAGCTAGTGCCTTGAGATATTGGGCTAAGTATTATTGTTGGACCCCGCACGTATATCAGAGAGCTATAGCACAGGGCAAACCCTTGTCTATAGAACCCTTGAATACCTAACCCTTGGGGATGAAAACAAAACATAAAACAGACAAGATCTATTGTCATGCAACTATGTTTGAGTTGCCAAATCACTACACATTTCTTCCTGGTTAATCATTTGGGCATTTCATCACTGCAATATTCTTCATACCAGAGTATAACTCTGCAGGTGTAGAAAAAAAAGAAGTATGGAAATTTTTGCACCATTATTTGAGACCTATTCCATTGGATTTATCTCTTCGCCCTTATCACATTCATACCTATCTTTTTTCAACAATTTTTTTTACCCCGCCCACCCCTTTTTGGTTCCCTCATCATCATGGCCCATACCCATAGCCAAGACTTGGAAGATCACTTCAATACCTTGCAATCTAATTTCACAGAGACCCAACAAGAAGTGATACAACTCAGTTTCAATATTGCCACCATCAATCAAAACATGCACTCCTCCATCACCGCATCAATCACCGAACTCAAAGAAGACCTCAAACAAGACATGACTAACCAGCTTGAATCTGTTGTTTCGATGATCTGCACCAAGATGCATATCCCTGTAGATCCCCCTTTATTTGACCCACCTTTTCATACCAAAGCTGAAACTTCCTCTCATTCCCATAATTTTCAGCCCCATCACTTTCTGCGTGACCTACACCTTCCACGAGTGGATGTGACCAAATTTGATGGCTCAGATCCCATTGGTTGGGTAACTCAAATGGAACATTATTTCTCTTTGTACGAAATTACAGATGATTTGGCCAAACTTTGGTATGGTGTTCTCCATCTAGATCAAGGACGCTGCCAATGGTGGCAATGGACAAAAACTTCTTGTCAAGGGTATATTGCTTGGACACACTTTGTGGCAGATATTTATGAATCCATAGACACTGACACCAACCATTTAGGTCATTTGAAAAAGTTGAAACAATCTGGAACAGTGGAAGACTTTATAGTTACTTTTGAGTGACTGGATTTTCGTACAGAGGGCATGCCTGATGCTTTTTTCCGATAATGTTTTATCAGTGACCTCAAGGATGAGATTTGTTCCCATGTCCTCATGGCTCGGCCTCAGAGTTGGGTGGAGGCTACTAAAAGAGATAAGGAAGCAGAACAGGTTGTCTCTTCTCAAAACCATAAACCACCCTGTATTCCTCGCACTAAACTAGTAAATTCCACTACTCCTTCTACTCCACTAAAGATCCAAAAATTGACCAGGGATGAAATGGTTGAACACCAACTCAAAGACCTTTGTTATAATTTTGATGACAAATATTTTCTGGGCTACAAGTGTAAGGAACGAAAGATTTTTGTGGCCATCCCGAAGGATATTTCAGAAGAGGATGTTGAAACTCCCATTGTGTCTGAGTCACCTGAACCCACTGACATAACCCCTCCCTCAGGCCCCCCGAAGTAGAACCGCTCATTTCCCTAAATTCTCTCACTAGATTCTCTCCCCCCCAAACCCTCAATCTAATTGGTTACATAAAGCATAGGAAGGTCATAATTCTTGTTGATAGTGGAAGCACCCATAATTTTATTCATCGTCGCATTGCCCAAGAAACCCATTGCTATATCCATGCAATCAATAATTCCCAAACCATGATTTCCAATGGAGGCTCCATGAAATGTGGAGGGCGTTGTGAAAATGTGCGTCTCTAAATTGGTGACTGCCACCTGAAATCTCATATGTTTTCTATCGACATGGGTGATTGTGACATTGTGTTTAGTGCAGATTGGCTAAGGACTTTGGGTCCCATTCTCATGGATTTTAAGGAATTAACCATGCAATTCGACCAGGAGGGACAACAATATAAGTTCCAAGTCATCATCACCAATTCACCTGAAATCATTAGCTCCCATTGCATGGAAAAGCTGCTCGAAAAAGGCCATTATGGCATTCTTTCCCAACTCCATGCCATACAAGAAATTGAGACACCCTCTGTGTCGCAAGTCCTCCAATCCATCCTATCTAAACATCAACTGGTCTTTTCCACTCCCTTGGGACTCCCTCATTCCCGTGGTGTTCATGATCATTCCATTCTTTGGTACCAGGAATCCTTCCTCCTAATATTCATCCCTATCGCCACCCCTTTTCCCAAAAAAATGAAATTGAGAAAATTGTTCAAGAACTGCTTAACAAAGGCGTTATCGGCCCTAGTACAATCCCCTACTCTTCTCCTGTGGTCATGGTCCTAAAGAAAGAAGGTTCTTGGTGCATGTGTCCTGACTTCCGCGCCCTCAACAAACTCACCATTAAAGACAAATTTCCCATTCCTGTCATTGATGACCTCTTGGATGAATTGAGTAGCGCCCAGTTCTTTACTAAAATTGATCTTCATTCTGGCTACCACCAGACCTATATGAAAGAGGCAGACATTCCTAAGATTACCTTTAGAACTCATGAGGGTCACTATGAGTTTTTGGTCATGCCCTTTGGCTTATGTAATGCCCTCTCCACCTTCCAAAGCCTCATGAACCATGTCTTCCGTCATTTTCTCTGTCATTTTCTCTTAGTTTTCTTTGATGATGTCCTCATCTATAGAAAAACCTAGACATACCATCTTGCTCATGTGGATGGAGTTCTCCATCTACTCTCTCAACACCAACTTTTCTTGAAACAATCTAAATGTGCTTTTGGCGCCTCAAAAGCTAAGTACTTGGTTCATCTTGTTGGCAAGGATGGCATCAGGGTGGATCCTAAGAAGATTGAAGCTATGAAATACTGGCCTCACCCGAAGACTCTCAAAAGATTGTGTGGATTTCTAGGCTTAACATGTTATTATCTCAAGTTTGTTAAGAATTATGGAAATCTTGCAACACCTCTCACTACACTCCTTAAAATAATTCTTTCACTTGGACTCCAACAGTTGCTCAGACCTTTCAAACCTTGAAGAGGGCCATGTCCACCACTCCAGTCCTAGCCCTTCCCAATTTCACAAAGACCTTTGTCCTGGAATGTGATGCTTCAGGGAAAGGAATTGGTGTTGTCCTTATGAAAGAGGGTCGGCCTTTGGTCTTTACCAGCAAACAACTGTCTGAATGAAATTTGGGCAAATCAATATATGAAAATAAAATGTTGGCTATTATGCATGTCATTGATCTGTGGAACCCTTATCTATTAGGGCAACGCTTCCAAATTAAGACAAATCATCAAAGCCTCAAGTATTTTCTGGAACAACGCATGTCCTCCCCAGAGAAACAAAAATGGGTGACTAAGATCTTTGGATATGATTATGAGATCATTTACAAGAAAGGAAAAGACAATGTGGTTGTGAATGCACTTTCCTGAAAATATGAAGATGAAGGATCCATTTTTTCTCTCTCCTTCATTGTACCAGATTGGCTCCAAGCCGTTTGCTAGGAATGGCTACATGATCCCAAAAGTTCACATCTGATACAACAATTGCAGTCCAATTCTTAAGTTCCCCCACATTACTCTTGGATCCATGATGAGATTCGATACAAAGGCCATTTGTATTTAAGTAAATAGTCAAAACTTAAATCCACGGTACTTTATGAGCTTCATGCTACACCCACAACTGGGCACTCTGGGTTTACCAAAACCTATGACAGGGTCAAACGTTCTTTTTTTGGGGATGGTATGAAATAAGACGTTCGTAATTTTGTAGCTGAATATGATGTGTGTCAACGCAACAAGGGAGAAACAATCAAATCTCCTAGCACACTACAACCGCTTCCGATTCCACCTGCTATTTGGAGGGATATCTCTATGGATTTTATTACAGGCTTACCTAAATTGGGAAATAAATCAGTCATCATGGTGGTACTCGATTGTCTTTCCAAGTATGCTCATTTCTGTGCTCTTCAACCCCCATTTACAACATCCACTATGGCTCAACTTTTCATGGACCTGGTCTTCAAGCTTCATGGCATGCTGCATTCTATTGTTTATTATCGCGACCCAACTTTCACCAACAATTTTTGGCAAGAATTGTTCAAGCTTCAAGGAATCCAATTTCATCTCAGCACAACTTATCATCCCCAGAATGATGGTCAAACTGAAGTTGTCAACAAGTGTTTGGAAACATATTTGAGGTGTTTCGCATCGGAAAAGAAAAATCAGTGGGCTCAATGGTTACCCCTAGATGAATGGTAGTACAACATTTCATACCATATAGCTACCCGCATGACTCCTTTTGAAGCGGTATATGGACAAAATCCACCTTCAGTTCTCTCATATTTACCAGGTGTCTTGAAGGTCTAGGCAGTTGACCAAATGCGTATAGTTCAAGAGGCTATTCTCTGTACTCTCAAAGAGAATTTGGTCATGGCCCAGAATTGCATGAAGCAACAAGCAGATCAAGGTCACTCTGAACATCAATTTACAGAAGGGGATCAGGTGTTTCTTTGACTGAAACCTTACAAGAACAATTCCCTCAAGGCCGACCATTATCAAAAGCTGGCGCCCAAATTTTATGGTCCTTATATTTTTCTCAAGCATGCGGGATAGGTGGCCTATCAATTAGCTTTTCCCAGTCATTCTAATCTACATCATGTTTTTCATGTTTCATGCTTAAAGAAGGTGATTGGAACTAAGTGCCAAACTCAAATCAACCTTCCCGAGTTAGACGAAGAAGGATCCATTTGGATACAGCCACAAGAATTTTTGGACCCACGTGAGCATCGCCTACGTCAGCAAACCATCAAGCAAGTGTTAGTCTAGTGGAAAGATACAACTCCAACATATTCCACTTGGGAACCAACTACCATTTTGCAACAATTTCCACATCTCAAGCCTTGAGGACAAGGTTGTTTTTAAGGGGGAAGACATGGTAGTCACCTACCCCTCACGTATGTATAACAATATATTCAGATGTAATAAAGGTCAATATTAATAAGTCCTTGTAATAAAGTAGAATAAGTCGAATGTAAGAAGACCTAATAGAAGCTTCCGCTTCTAGAAGGATCTTCCTCTAGATGGTTCTTTTGATAGACATATTTAGTATAAATAGGAGTCGAGGGTATGAGAAACCTAGCTTTGATATTATTGTAATAGAGCTCTTCTCGAATGGAGGTTTCCCCCTCAAAGAGGCCCGTGAACATTTCTCTCAGAATCAAAGTGCTCTTTCTAGTATTATTTTGATATCATTTCAATGTTATATTGTTATTTATCTGCCATTTCTAGCATTTTATTTCTATTCTGTATACTTTTTATATCTGGAATATTACAATGACCAACCTTCTCCCTCTACCACATCTTATGTTCTTATGTGTACTGGTGACTCCAAGAAGAACGAAGTTGCAGTTCCAACTGGAGCCAAATATTATTCTCCATCAAAAGAGAAATTTGATGATCTACCACCTACATTGGTTCAACCTTCTCCCCCAACGTCACCTCCAAACGATCCTCTTCATCTCAAAAAAGTAGGCCTAGATACAGTTCTTCGTCCTCCTCCCAATGTCATTTTTTTAAAGTCTTCATTCAATCCTCACGCACGTGCTGCTCAAAACTACGATATTGTAGAAGATCTTATGCAAGCACCCTATGCAATGTCAGCTCTCGAAGTCCTTCAAAGTTGTCCTACTCAACGGAAGGTGTTGTTAAAGTCTATAGGTGGAATTGATCATACCGATACTAATTTAATAATCTTTGACTTGGAAGATCATATTCCAAGGATTCCTCCTCAATTATTGTTTCAGATCCAAGTTGTTGTGGAAAATAAGAATATTTGTCGAACCGTTATTAACAAAGGATCCTCGACTTGCATTATGTCCATCACTTGTTGGAAGGCTATTTTCTCTCCTGCCCTTACCGAGTCCCACAATACTCTTAAATCTTTTAATGGTACAGGGTTTAAACCTTATGGTGTTACCTTCATTGTCTATTACGTTAAAAGGTAAATAGGTTAATGTTGAGGTTGAGGTATTTGATGCACCTCTTGATTATAACCTTCTACTTGGCCATAGCTAGATTGATTCCATGCATGCAGTTGTGTCTACCATTTTCCATGTGTTACGTTTCCCGCACCAAGGAAAGGTCATTACTGTTGAACAACTTGCCTTCTTTAATTATGATTCACGTACTAGAAACATACCTTTTATCTCAAAAACACCTCCCTGTTATGAGAATGTCGGCATGGGTCTTTTAAAAGATTCAACCTTGATGGGTACTTTTCCCATTCCACCACCCGCTATTTCGACTCCTTTTTTCGCCTCGATCAACATTATATCAACCATTTTTCATGAAACCCCTGAGTCATATGACCCATGGATAGTACCTCACTCTGGTGATCATCTTCATTACAACGACATAATTCCTTTAAGTCCAGTCGAATCATCTTATCAAGCTATTCAATTGACAATTCCCTCTCCTCCTTCTCTCTGTGATACATATCCTGATCCATTTCACGTGATATTTCCTACTCATGAGATGATCATGTCGGTCATGTATATGGAAGATACTCCATGGGATGATGGGCATCATCGTTTCATTCTCTTCCTAGAATGTGAGACCATAGAGATTTATCAATGGATTTCGACTTCGTCTATCATTGTTGTTATCTCTTTCGTTCCTGAGTCAACACACGATGTTTTGTATGAAGGGAAATTCAGTAATATTTCACCTACCATTCCTCTTGAAATATCGACTAAACCCGGGGTCATGGAAAATGTTCATATCGGTGCCTCATGTTCTACTGATGAGATTTGCACGTATAAATCCCTTTTTCAAGAATTTTGTGACGTTTTCGCCTGGAGTTATGAAGAAATGCTTGGTATTGATCTTGATATTGTTGTGCATGAGATTAAGACTTATCTGGATGCTAAACCCGTTTGAAAGAGAATTTTCCCAGTACATCCACGTAAATGTTTTGCTATCAAGCTTGAGGTTGAGAAACTTCTTAAATATGGCTTTGTCTATCTTGTGGCTTTGACTGATTGGGTATCCAATCTTTTTCTAGTAAACAAGAAACAAGGCACGATCCGTGTTTGTGTAGATTATAGGGATATAAATAAAGCTTGTCCTAAGGATAATTATCCAACCCCTTTCATTGACGAGATTGTTGATGATTGTGCTAGGAGTGAAATATTCTCCTTAATGGAGGGTTTCTTCAGCTATAATCAAATCAATATTTTACCAGTGAATCAACACAAGACTACTTTTATTTTCCCTTGGGGAACCTTTGCGTACTGGAAACTACCTTTTGGTCTAAAAAATGTTGGGGAAACTTTTCAACATGCTATGTATTATTCTTTGCATGAAATTAATCACATTGTACAACCCTATCTAGACGATCTACTAGTGCATTCCATGCATCATCAAGATCACCCGACACATTTATGGGCCATTTTCCTATGCTATTGCTATTATCGCATACATTTGAATCCACACAAATGTGTTTTTTGTGTGGAATCTGTCTGACTTCTTGGTTCTATCATGTCTATACATGGGATTCGGGTAGACCCCTTGAAGTTTTAGGCTATTCTTAATCTACCTCCTCCTTCCATGCTATGCCAACTCCAAAGTTTGCAAGGGAAGGAAAACTTTTTGTGTCAATTCATTCCCAATTACGTTGAATTAATGAAAGGATTTACTCAAGTTCTTAAGAATGGTTACGATTTTGTATTGGATGATACTACAAATAAATCCTTTGAATATTTGAATCTCTCTTTAACCCATACACCACTGCTATTTCCACCTGATTATAGCTAAGATTATTTCCTGTACTTAGCTTCTTCGGACTCTACCATTTCCATGGTTTTAGTCCAATAGGATGATTCACACGATGAACATGTTATATACTATTTGAGTCGAAGTCTCATGACCACCGAAACTAAATATTTACATGTGGAGAAACTGGCCTTGGAAGTTGTTCAAGTTGTTCAACGTTTTTGTCACTACATCTTATTACACAAAACCACAGTCATTTCCGATTGCAACCCCATGAAATATATCCTTACTCGACAATTTCTAGGGGGAAAGTAATCTAAGTGGATAGTTATTCTCCAAGATTTTGATTTGGATTTTGAACGCACCAAGTCAAAGAAGTCTCTAGTTTTTTCTGAATTGATATGTGACCTTCCCTCTACTAAGACAGAAAATGTGGCAGAGGATTCCTTACCTGATGAATCCCTCTTTCTGATCATTTTTTATGACATATGGTATGGAGATATTATCATCTATCTTCATAACCAAACTTTCTAGCTTGATATTTCTAGTACAAATCATCGTCGTATACGGTATCAAGCCCGTCAATACATCATCCTTGGTGATACCATTTATCATCATGGTATTGATTCCATATTTCAATGATGTCTCACCTACGATGAAGCTGAGAAAGCTTTGAATGACTGTCACTTTGGAGCATGTGGTGGTCATATGTCTGGGTATGCCACTGCCCAAAATATCTTACAAACTGGTTATTTCTGGCCTTCGTTGTTTAAGGATTTCATTACTTCCATCCAGAAATGCCATTCTTGTCAAACCTATAACAATAAGATTTGATCTTACCCTTCTCCTCTTCACCTTGTAGTTTTCGTTGTTGCATTCGCTAAATGGGACATTGACTTCATGACATGTAACCCTCGCTCAGTCGTGGGGCATGTATACATTATTGTAGCTATGAATTATTTCACTAAATGGGCCGAGGAGATGCCTACATTTGATAATACCGAGAAAACTGCAGCATTTTTCATATTCAACCATATCATTACTAGATTTGGTGTTCCTCAAGCCATCATTATTGATCACGGTAGTCATTTTCACAATTTTATGATGTCTGAACTTACTGAAAAGTTGGGTCTTCAACATGAAAACTCAACCCCCTATTATCCACAAGCCAATGGCCAGGTTGAATAAATCAACAAAGTTCTCACTACTATACTTCGACGGATGGTAGGAATTCATAAGTCAAATTGGCACACGATGTTGTTCTCAGCATTATGGGCCTATCAAACATCCATTAAGTCTGCCACGAGATTCACACCTTTCCAGTTAGTATAAGGTATCGAAGAAATTTTTTCAATTGAATGTGAAATCCCATCTTTGAAACTATCCGTCGAACTTCTCCCTAACACCTCTACTGAAGAGGAACATCTTTTGTATTTGATGCAATTAGACGAAACTTGTCATGATGCCACCTTAGTTATTGAAACTCAGAAAAAGCATGTCAAAGCTAAATATGACAAGCATGTCAAACCACGTGTATATTCTGAGGGCGATCTGGTTCTTCTTTACGAGAAAGATTGTGATTTTCTAGGGGCCGGTAAATTTGAGCCCATGTGGTGGGGCCCTTATATTGTGAAATGAGTGTTGGATAAAGGAGCTTACAAGTTGGTATATTATGATGGAGTCCCTTTGAGTGAACCCATAAATGGGATTTACTTGAAGAATTACTATGCTTAAATCATTTTTTACATGAGTGTTGTGTATTTTAGTGTATCATACTCTTTTGTGCTTTTTCATTGTTTGGTTTCACCCTTCAATTGCTTACCTTGAGTTGTTCTTGGTTTCCAGATGTCAGTGTCTTTGCTACCCTACATTGGCTTCGTTGATGGTGCTATTCACAGTACTCAAAACTTAGCATCTTCTTCTTGGGAAATCTATGCACCTACAGATGAATTAATCGGTCTACATGGTGTTTTCCTTGGTCGTGCAACTAACAATATCACGAAATACAGTGCATTCATCGAATTATTGACCAACGTTTTTTCACTTGGAATCCGTCATCTTATTGTATGAATCGATTCACAGTTAGTAGTACTATAATTGAGTAATGTTTATTCCATATGAAGTCTTACTTTGTTAAGGGTATATTTACGAATTCTCATCTTGGAACATCATTTTGATTACATTGAATATCAACACATTCCTAGATGTCTAAATACATTAATAGATGCATTGGCTAATTATGTGTTAGACATACATTTGAGACATTTATAAAATCCAATAACACTTTGTACATAAAACAAGTAAGTTGGTAGGAGCCTTATATTAATAACGATAAAAGTTTACAAAAAGTGTTTTTGTCTGAAGACCAAAATATAAAAAATGTGAAGCACATGGATTTATATACAACAAAGCATCAAGAATATTTCTTGCTATAACATGTGACTGTCCGTGCTACTCTACAGATCAGTCGACCGATGGATGCGGATACACCCACTATGTGGCATTGGTAATGCCTAGGAATATCATCTATTGTGGCATTAGGGACATTCATGGTGAGTCCCTCCAGGTTTTTTTCTATGGTTTCGAAATCGGCAATAGCTACTCCTGCTACGACACCTCTCTCCCCTCACCTCTGTATAGGGGATGAACTTGGAGGACGATAAGGTCCCACATATGCATTATCGAAGAGCACTCGATTAGTCATCGGATAAACAACACAAAAAAAAATGTATATCATTAAAAATAACAAAAACATTATATAGACAAAATTTCCTTCTTACCTATGTCCCCCCACTGGGAACCTTCAGGAAGAGATAGGTCTAGATCTCCACAGAAATCTAGTCCAGCATATGTGTAATCTTCAACCATGAGAAGTTGATTCTTCATCCACTGTAAGAAGACGTCGACATACCTGACAATGTGACCACCTCCATGACGGGCCATTAGATATACCCACCTCTTCATCCTCAGATCCTATGGAGAAGGTATATCACACTCCACTTGTAAGCATAGGATAGGGACCCTTTCTAGGAAGAAGGATACCAAAATAGACCCATATCCAAATTGTTTTAACCCACTACTTCTGCACTTGGTAATTTTTTTCTTCATGCTTTTTAGGACCCCTTCGCGCCAGTTGAAGACTCAGGGCTCAAGACACTCCAATGCATATTGAAAAAGGATCTTCAGAGCCATGTGGGGATTTGCACTCCCTGCCATGTGAGTAATAGTATAGAGGATAATCCACAAAGGAAAATCTCAGACATCCCTAATAGCGACCTTACCGCTATGTTTATCGGTACCCGACACATAATGATGGTGGACATAGTAGTTCATAGACTAACTGCCACCCCTTCTAGTTGTAAGTGTCACCTGTGAACCATGACGACATAGTCTTATTAGGAAATATATATCCTCAATATCTATGGTGAGTGTGTGGGCACCCACATGAAATTCTTCCTCGTTCACATCCCACATGTGAAACAAGTACTCAAGTCATCTCAACTGGGCCCGCATGCCCTGAATCTTGAAGAATTTTAGTAACCCACACTGTCGGAGGGCCATAATTATTCCTGGGTCATTCCTAGAAAAGTAATATTCTTCTTATTTCTCTCATTTGTGCCACTCCAACATCTTAGCCAAGGAAAACTTGCAAAGGAACCATAAGATGAGATTAGACATATTAATTTTTTCATGGGGGTTTTTTCTTGTTGGATTCATATTTTTTAAATTTTGGGTTGCAGACGTCGCAGGCCTGCGCATTTGCACAGTGTGGTGTCATCGCACCCTAGCTATAGGGTCACCTGTGACGATCCTAGATCGTCGCAGTTATCGATATAGGGCACTTGCGATGACCTCAACATGCGGGTACCCTCTAAAACATTACCCAAAAACACATTTTTAACCAATGAAAATCAATTTTGAATGCATGAAAAGATGAAGGAGAAGGAGATTACCTCTTTAGTGGAGACTATTCGTGAAATGACCCTCCGTGCACTCTGCAATCAACGATTGAAAATCGAGGTGAAAAAGGGATTTGGAGCAATATTTGGGTGAAGTTACAAATGAAATAGTGAAATATGGTTTTTTACCTATTTTATTGACTTTTATTACTTTTCATTTGTATATTATATTATTTTTATGCTTTATCCAAGCCCTAAAGTCCTAACAACTTTACAAGTGGTTGATTTTTTGCATATTGAAAAAGTCTAGACGTGAGATGTTGGAACAAGGGTTCGCTTTTTGGTTTTTTTTTGTATATTTGTCACATGTACATATCCTTTTAGGGTTTTTTAGGAAAAACTCTAAGTAGAGTCTTAGTTCTTTCTCACGCTCGTGAAACCATGAGAATGTAATCGGGTAGTCTTTTGTCATTTTTTGAACTCGTAATGATGACACGAAAAATGAAACCTGTGGAGTATCCTTTAAGCTCTTTTCACTCTCCCTAAACATGAAAATATTATCGAGCGACCTTGTTCTTTTCACGCTCGTAAAAGTATTTGAAGAAAAAATATGATGAGCGGTAGGTTATCACTTTTTCGGTCTCATCATATTAATTTACGAAAAAGGACTTGATGGAGTTCTCTTTAAGTGTTTTTCAGACTCTCTAAAATTGAAAAACTCCTAAGTTTTTTTTCCTTGGACTCATTAAACAAGCATCAAAAGACCCATATGGGATCGAACCACTCCTTATTAGGGTTTGTTAAACATACTCTGAGGAACTCATCTAAAGGATGATCTTACATCAACAAGCATATGTTATCCTCCTCAAGTTTGCGTAAAAATAAAGAGGTACTCGACAGAAATGGTTGGGAGAAATCGGGAAAGAAATGTGTCTCTGTATTTTTTTTAGTGGCAGTAATAGTCTCTATTGAACATGACACCCCCCTTCATCATTGTATCCAGGTTGGGAAATCCATTTGTCTCTCGTTTGACCATCCACAAGTTCATATGTTGGGTCCTCCTTGAGTCAATGCTGCCAAGACCATTGTCATGTTGTTCATATGTTCAAGAGAATTCCAACCTAAATGAGCCTTCTATCGACTTGGCCATCTGCAGTTATAAATTTTCTACCATGTAGGCCTTCCCTGTGTTAGTTCTGAATCACTTCATACTCTGATCTACCTCAAATATGTTACATATTTTGTGTCAATGATGGGGTATACATCAAGGCCCTCCTGTGATGAGTATTTTCCTGTCGACTTCAAAAAATTATTCGGGAAAAAGACTTAGAAATCATTAAGTACCTTTAGAGCCTGCATGCCTTAATGGTAGGTTTCTTTACTTTCAACAGTGGGTTCACATCATTGACCCCTGATTGGAAGATTATATCAAGTGTTCCACTTCAAATCATTTATTCACATTTTTTGGATTGTACTGGGGTACCTTGGGATTCATTGACATCAATGGTGATTTCCCTCGCACTTGTTAACGGTTCTCATTAATGATTGGTAATCAAGTGGTTTCTACCATGTTTGACTTCAACAACTGTAATCGCATGGATAGATTCGTACTTAGAGATGATGGAAATGAAGACCCTGGATTTTATCATTTTGATCTAGGTTGCGANATTCATGAATTAGTACTGACACATAGATCCATTGTGTATGTCTCATGGCTATGTTCGAATATGAAATATTTTAGAGCATAGATCAATAATGTATTCCTAGTGGCTATGCTGAATCATGATGGCATGGATCCATAGTGTATGTTTAGTGGCCATGAATCACCTGAAACTTATGATTAGAGTCACTTTTAGTCTAAGCATGGGAATGTCTACCCCGGAAATGGTATGATATTATGCAGATGCTTGTTTGTTTGCAGGTTCCTGATCGATGCACTCCTTGTTTTTGACACACACATTCTACAAATTATTTCAGTTGTCATGATTTCCACCTTCATACTTTGGGGGGCATTATGTTATAGATTATTTTGGTCACCTCAATGATCACCTGACAACATGTGTTCATGTTCCCTAAAAATATTAAAAGAGACTTTCTCCATGGGAAATTGATTTGCTTTACTCTTCCAAAAACCATACGAAGGAAGGTCGTCGCACCTTGCTATATACATTGGGTGCGACGATGCCTGATTGTCGCACTTTTCACTATACCTGTACTTTGACGCCTTCGCATGTTGCTTGTACATAGGGTGCGACGATGCTTAAAGTATGGGAAAATTCAAATTTTATGAATGTTCTAGAACATAATCTTCTAGAAGATGAGGTGGCCTCCGATCAGTTTGGATCTTACTCGCTTCTCTAATTTGGTGGGATCATCCTAATATCCTCATCCATCTCTCTTTCACACTACATAAAGAGGGATCTCTCATGGAAAAAGATAAGGTTGGATAGGCTAAGAATTGTATGGAGAGTTCTATTTCAGATTATGCTTGAGATATTTGCTTTAGTTATTCAAGTCAGATTTTGGATCTTCTTCATTCAAGGAATTGGAGAAAAGGTGTGTTTGTTGAAGAAAAGATCCATCGAAAGGGGACCTTGCAACATCAATCCATGGTTTGTATTCTCCACTTTCTATTCACTTAATACAGTAATGCATTTCTTCCCTATATAAGCATCTAGTATTCTATTGTATAATTCCTTAATCATATACATAGACTTCATTAGAATACATGTATCTTTGTCTTCCCTCTTTGTTGGTTTGTGGTTCTTAGAAAGACTTACTATTCTGCAAACTCAAGGAAGGAGCTACAAAGATGACACTAGCGAGGACAAGAGTCGTTTAAAAGGGATGTCACTTGTAACTCATTAAACTAGTTCATGTGATGATGAAGTTTAAGGTGAAGTGTGCATTTTTTTCTGTTTTGTTCTAGTTTCCAATGGAATCTAGGGAGATATGTTTATGTCCGCATTTACCGATTAATTCAATAACAATTATATTTTATTCAGTTTTCATTATCATTTCAAATACTTCTTATTCTTAAAAAGAGAAAACAAAATCTCCTTTTGTAGGAGTAACTTTTATGATAATCAAAATTAGTTTTTTTCTTTATATATAATTTTAAATCTGTATATGTGTATAATTTAGTTCATTATTTGATAGAGAATAAAAAACTTTCCAATTAGTTAGAAAGTGTATATATATTCTCTTAGATTTAATTTTTGTAGTTTAGGATAGTTAAAGGTAACAGGACCTAAACCAATCAAAATTTCCATTTACAATAGATAAGGGTCTAATCGAGATCTTGACTGGGCGAATTCCTAAATGTTGAACATGGTCATATTTGACTATCAACAAGACCAAACCAACACTTTCTATATTTTATGAAGCAAGTTTTCTTGAGGCCTTTCTGAAGCAACTAAGTTGAATTTTAACCATAGCTCATGATTTCAAAGGGGACATAGAGGGATTAGATTACAATGTTTCCTACATTAGACACAACACGCCAAGACCCATAATTCCTCAAGAATGTTTTACCTCATCTGCATAACCAGTTTCATTGTATGGAATCATTATTTTAAGTGGAATGTACCAAAGGAAATATGATCCAAATCAAGAAAAAAATAGAGTTAAAGTTTGTCATTGAAAAATAGTATTCCCTTATCACACCATGAGAAAGAAATAAAAAAATCCAATGCTTAGGTTGATAATGATTGAACAGGTCAAGTATACTAATGAAACATCGTATGCCATACATAAATAAGTTTTGAATGATTTAAGTTATCCATTTTATTTGGCAAACTCTCCACAACTTGATTTATGTATTCACACATACACTATAAAGACATGGTCAAAATGAATTACAATATCCTTCCCAAGGATATAATGTCATCATTTTGTGACATTAAGGGTGATTTTATAAAGTTATTTTTCATAAATTGAATGGAAAACAATATATTATTGAAGTAATCGAAGTGGTATGCCATTAGGTGTATATTTTAGAAAAGGAAAATAGCAAGTGTGTAACCCAAGACATCAATGTGGATCTCAAAATGTTGGTGAAGATCAAGAAGTTGCAATATTGGTGCAAAGTACAATATGTGTTTAAATTCTTCAAATGTTTGTTCTTGATTAACACCCCACATGATCAATAAGTTCTTGGTATTCTCATATGGTAGAGAGTATACTAAATGTGAAATGTGAGAGAATTCGAACACAAAATGATTGTAGCAGTTGGTTAAGCCTAAAAATATTCTTACCTTCATTAAATTGGTTGTAGTAGGTTACTCTTTGATGATCCATACCTTCATTGGCTCCACATGTACTCTTGTGTTATTAAAAATGAAGTCATGGTATCGAATAGGTTTAATGGTTTCATCATAATTCTCTGGGTTAGTTAAGAGATAATGGTTGCACACACTCTTCAAAATGGTTACGTCCTATAAAAGGTGTTATTCTAATTCCCTATTAAAAATTAACACATAATCAAGATAAGCAATGAAAAATTGCATGTGAAGGGTAGCAGAACATTGTTCATAAATTGCATGAACATCGTAGGAGCATTCATTGAGCCAAAATACATCACTAACCATTATCATAACTCATTCTTAGCTTTAAAATTGGCCTTCCAAACATCCTAAGGATTAACAGGGCCTTGGTGGTAGGCAAAGTTATAGTCAATTTTGGTGAAGAGTTTAGTTCCCATTAGAGTGTCTAGAAGGCCACTAATTTGGCGAATCAAACAATAGTTCTTCATTGTGATCATATTCAAGGTATGATAGGTGATCCACGTACACCAATAAACATCTATATTAAATGAAATCATTATCAAACTAACACAAGGTTATGAATCACTCAATCAAATATGCTCCTTTTGCAAGAGATGCTAGATCTACTTGTTGACCAACAATGTTCCAAGAACCAAATCAATATTTTATTGGACCTTTTAGTGGAGTGGAACTCCATAATTATCTTGAAATATGTCTATATATGCTTCCATAAATGTTAATAATTCATTTTGTTGTGTTGACTGCACAGTGGGGGAAATTTGAACAAGTGCGATAATCAAACGAATAAGTCAACATAAGACATTTCTATGTATGACTATTAACTTTACAACATTGTTTCACTTAAATTAAATAAATGTTTAGCTTGGATTTTGATTATTGTGATGATGGTTACAATCCATTTAGACCAACTTTGGTTTATCAAACCTCAAGAAAAATGATGAGAAATTAATTGGATTGCTTTAGCATTTTATATCTAAGATCAAAAAATTAAAGAGACACTTTCCTAAATCTCCAAAGTTTGGATTATTTAACATGTTAGGAAGGTCTATAGACTCACAAATATTTTAAAATTGAGATATAATATGAGCATACTCATGAAATTCTAAGAGAAGGGTATTTTCATCCTCCACCTTCTTAGTGGAGCCTTGTTTGTGGAGAAAACCTATTGTCTAGCCATGTGTGTTCCCAAGATCTACCTTCCAACAGTTAGATTGTTTCTGAAGGAACCTAGTCTAATACAAATTGTTGAACTTATGCTTATATTTGAGAGAGGGGATGAATCAGTATACGATACTTTTTACTTTATTTAACCATTCATCAATAATTCATTAGTTGAGAAACAATAATCATTAACTAAGAAACAATAATCACATATAAACTCAAGTCACAATGCACAAAGTTTAACATGGAAACCCAATCGGAAGAAAACCATGAAAATTATATGTGTAAATGTCTATAAGAACCAACATACTATTCCAAAGAGTGTAGGAACCAACCTAATGGAGACAACAATCTCCTTAACTAAGAACCAACCTACTAAAGACACCAATATCCTCAACTAAGCACCAACTCAACAACACATGTAGGCACCAACCTACTATAACAATATTTTCAAGAACTAACCTACTGGAGACACTAATCCCCTCACCTAAGCACCAACTCAAAAATATATTTGTATACACCATTCCAATATATCATGCACATAGTACTTCTGACTTCATGTGCATGGTTCATTCCACAAACAATGCTTCAAACCCTAGTCACATGTAGCCTTCATGCCCTAGTGAGCCTCATAGCTTAATTACAAGAATATAATCCCTAAAGGTAACATCAAAACCTCGTAAAAATATACTTTGTGGCATCGCATACCTTCATTCCTTCATAGTGCACCTTGAGAATAAGAAAAATCACAGCAAAATCCCCTTAAAATTCTCGTGTGCTTCTCTTGCACACCTTTAAACCCCAAAGAGACACCCCAACTCCTTTATCACACCTCATATCACTTATGCACACCTTATCCTTGATATATTTCTTGGTTTCACTACAAATTTGCACATCTATCATGTATTTATGGTAATTATGTCCCCTCTTTCAAGGGTGACCTGTAAAGACTGGATGAGCCAACCTAAATTTTCTAGTTGGGTTGTCGGATGGAAAAATTCATATCTCCTCATTCCTAAGGAGTTAAAGGGAACTCCATATACCACTGGAAAGGTATCAAAATAATATTTCCAACCATATAAGTTATTCTCCCATTTGAGCTAGGTATTTAGGGTAAAAATTCCTTCAAATATAAGGTATCACAACTTATCATGAAAAATACAAAAATAATACTTATAATGGTCTCCATCTTGCAATATTTATCTTGAACATATGTAGGCTTGTAATATTTATATTGGTCACCTATAGGATCCCCCTATATTTGAAATCAATGAAAACAATATTTCCAACACTAAGAATTATAGGATCATCCTTAGTAATATATAAAACAAAACTATAACAAAATCAAGTGGGGTATATCTTTCTGATTTCCTTCTTTCTTGAACGGGTCTCCTCAAGACTTGAGTTAGATATTTGTTAAGCCCTAATATTGGCTCATTACCACTTAATTGGGGCATATTAGATTAGTAATGTTATTTTATTTATGTCGGCTTTAGGCCATTAGTTGTAATTTAGATTAGTAATGTTATTTTATTTATGTCGGCTTTAGGCC
>SNQJ01S0062334.1:0-14462 GCA_010110895.2 Picea sitchensis
CAAGGGAAGTCGACCAGGAGCTTGTCTGGTCGACAACCTGAGGATAAAAAACCCTCGGTGAAAGGAACTCCCTTAATGGAAACATCCCAGGGCACCTGACCTAACCATGACTCATGCAGACTCATTACATTATCAACCCACGCGGGGGTGCGGAAATTTCGTTTACAAAATTTTAGTGCTGGAACAATAGATGCCAAGTAGAACCAAATACTGTCTTCAAACATAGATGAATACTTCATGGTACATGAGTTGACCCCTAGCTGAATAGGCGGTCAACATGCCCCTCTGACGGGGTCTCAACAACCATCTGATGGGCTCTTCAACCCCATGGAGGTCCGAACTAATCATCTCCCCATGTGTACCAGTCCAAATGGTACCTGTCCTCCGGGCATGGAACTGCACATCAAAAAATTCACCCTCCATGGGCTCATTAGTCACAGGGATCATAGCAATGTTAATCACGTTTCATCATTAATATTATCAAACATATGCATAAAAACCCTAATATATCATCCAATAGCTCAAAGACATTACAAAGACCCACAATACAAGGCTGAAGAAAAGGACAAGACACCTTATTGGGCTAGTATCCATAGGGAAAGGAAAGTCTCCAAGGGGTATCATCCAAGCCATGTAAAACGAGGTGGTGTGGATAAGGGATGTCCAAACATACAGGTAGAGTGAAAGCCAGGGATGCATGATATTACCTGTGGGTGCTTTTGTAGAAGGCGAGCTGTACCCGTCATTGATGCAATTTTTTCCAAGCCCTTTCTTGCCTTTATTCTTTTCTTTTCTTTGTTTGCTTTTTCTTTTTATTTCAAGGACTAACTAGAGGACACTTCCTTGGCGTGGTGACCAGAGCTGACAGTGTTACCCACAAGCACTTTCACAAAGATGATAAGGCTAGCTCGTGATGAGACCCCCTTTCCCTTGGCCATGCAACCAAAGGTCACTGCCCTGGCATCGTAACTAGATAGTGGCAATGTCATGCTGTTAGGTACCCATGAACATAATAGGCTGGCTCGTGATGAGACCCCCTATCCTCTTGGCTAGGTCTTGTTTTGTTATTTTTCTTCAGGTCCCTCATGTTTATTGCTGAGAGGCTTTTTACTGCCTTCTCGAGGATCCCTGGGCGAGGCATCTCGAGGTTTCATTTTTAGGCTTTTATCTTTTACCAGCTGCTTTTACCTTCTGGGCATTTAGCCCCTTCTTCCCACGAGATAAAGTGCAACCCCACAAACAGATCATCCTAATGCCCAGACAAAGGGACTGGGACATATGAGCGGGAGATAAGATGAAAGAGTGATGGTCTGATGGGAGCGGACGATGGCTCTTCAGAAACCCCCCCGGTGGAAAACCAAAACCTATGGGTACAGGCTTGCTAGGACACCCTGTCAATCCCCCCAATCATGGTCAAGTGGGTTAATGTAAGATCCAAGCAGTCATCAGAGATAAAAGGATTAAGATGCATATATCCAAAGGTTATAATGATCAAAAGTGACACATAACATGATACCTGGACCAATTACCTCATGGAGCAAGAGCCTTCTCCGATATAAGACCAGGCTGATGGTGATGGATGTTGTTGCTGCTGAAAAGACGAATCTGACGAAAGAAGAAAAGGATGGGCCCTCCAGGGCCATGCTCAGGTCAATCCGGCTCTCGGTACTCCATGTCTGGGACCTGTGGGCCTTGAGACATGATCTCCTAGTTATCCCTAGAAATCGGGATAACAGGCCATATGAATCCCAAGCTCCTCAGTCTGGAAGATGCCATGCTCTAGTAGATAGCTGAAACCCTCAATAATTCGGCCCAACTGTAGGAAGACTACAAATGAGTCCAAACTCTGCCAAAAGATAGATCCAGGTGACAGTAACCCCCTCCTGAAGTCTCAAGCTGAAAGGATAAGGCAAACCCCTCCAAACACTGAATCCTCAAATGAAGTTGCGCCCTCCTGGATCCCTGAAACCCTAAATAACTTGGCCCTGATGAAGGAGATCTCCAAATGCTCCGAAACTCTCCAGGAGTGTAGATCAGGCTATGGGAAACCCGTATGAGAAGTTTTAGACCCAGATTCCAAGTAGATCTCCCTAGATCTAAGAAAGACTGAATCACAGGACGTCCTCTTGCCTCCAAGCTGTCCCAATCTGAAGCTAAAGATCCAATGGTGATAACTCTCTGGAAAAACCCTCAAAATGATGGTTGAGACCCTGCAAGTAAAATCCAAGTGTCGGAATGACCCAAGGCTCTCCTGATCAGCTGGATCGAACCCTTCTTTAGATGATGATGCGCCCTTACTGGAAACTCATGAACAGTATGGCCCTGCTACTTTTCTGAATCGATAGGTGGAAGTGTGTTGAGTGTAGAATGGTGTGGGTGGAGTCTTTCATCCCCGAGACCAAGCTGCGGAACAAGTGAGTGGGTCTTTCACCACTGAGTTGTTCACAAGGGTTTGTACAACAAACCCCCAAACTGTATGCTCAAGAGCAATAACAAGCAAATACCAAAATCCAGAATGCCTAATAGGTGCGCCCCAGCCTTCTATTTATACTTTTCCTTCTATTTATCTGTTGAGTTAGATTAAATCCCAGGGTTAACTCCTATTCTTTTATTGAGTTATCTTTTACTCCTTTTAACCTTTTTCCTCAAGTCAACTTAAGAATATAACCTTAGTCTAGTTGACCTTCCCCTTCAGTGTGAGACTATGGCCTAGTGGGGATGCCCAGGCCACTGAGTCTCCTCATCACCTCTTTATCAAGAGGTGGGGGACATTACACATTATGTTGGCACCTGCCCCTGTATCTAACATGCAGTTGTTGGGGCTCTTGTCTTTCATTATTAAAGTCATGAAGAAGGGAGGGTTTTCATTATTCACTTGTTGATGGCCATTATTATTGTAAGGACACTCATGCTCCCAATGTGCTTCACTGCTTTCTAGGCACCAAGCGTTTTCATCCACAACGTTTGTAGGGGCCAAGGTGTTTGGGACTTCTTTCTCATTCTTTGGCTTATAGAATTGATTTCCCTTTTGAAATTTCCCTTTGTACGGGACCCTAGGCACTTGGCTTTGGGATCTTTCCAAGTTGAATATCTTGCTCATCATTTGTTCCTGATTTTTTATGATACCATCCATAGAGGGTTGCAACTTGGCTATACTGGCACAAAGATCTGAAGTGGGTTCAATATTGTGGACTAATTTTGGCTTGGTGTCCATTTTTCCCCTTGGATTAGAGAAAGGCTCAATCTTGGATGAGAGGAGGTTTCCTTCTATTTTAGTAGCGACCTCTTGGGCTTCCTAAATGGATTGAGGGTTTTTATCTCTGAGAAGATACCCCAATTGGCCATTGAAAGACCTGGTGTAGATGTGGATGAGGTAATCATCTTTCGGATGATGGCTTACAGGGATCCTTTGCAGCAAGGTGTCAAACCTAGTATGGAACTCCCGAATAGATTCATTTTCATATTTCGCAAGGTTATTTAGTCGGGTGAGGAGCATGTTAGGGTCTTCTTTGATACTCCATCTTTTGAGAAAGACCTCTTCAAGTCTGTCCATGGTTTTAATGCTACCATCGGGAAGGCTCAGGTACCARCGCCTTGACGCATCATAGAGGGTAGCGGAGAACAACTTCATGACTAAATATTCAGCATCATCACTAATGGGATGAAGCTGAAAAAACGCCCAAAAGTTGCTCATGTGCTCTTCGGCACTGATTGCATCAGTACCAGTGAATTTGGGAAACCACTTCTCATACTTAGGTGGCATTTTCCTAGGGTAGCCTGGTATCGCTGACTTGTCTAGTGGTTTGAAGAGAGTAGATGACCATTGCCTTTGATTGTTAGTTGGGTTTGCCGTAGTGGTGGTCCCTGAACTAGACATGGTTTTCAAAGGAAGACGTTTTTCGAAAAGTGATTTTACAACAGGAGAGTTCTTGGGAGGCCTCCTTTTGAAAGATAAAGGAGGATTATTGAACCTCTTTTTGGTTTGTGGAGTCGCCGGATAGTTTACTTGAAACTACCAAAAAAGGGAAAACACCCTAATGGAGTCGCCAGGTAAGCTTGTAAGAAAAGAGTCTCTTTGGCAAGGCTTACCGAAAAGTTGTCGTCTGAGGAAGGTTTGACTCAGTGTTCCCCGGAAGCGGCGCCAAAATGTTATCATACATTTTGTAGCTAGGATAAAAGGCTATAAGACAAAAGGCCAAACTAGCGTAACAGGAACCAATCCCACCCAATGTCACCACAATTTGATGGTTCTTTCTCTTTAGGGAGGTTAGGCCCGGGGGAGACGTCCCCAGTGACCTGGGATTTTGAAGAGGCAAAAGGATAATAAGATAAGGATAAGGTTTTCCCCCTTCACAAGTCACCACCCAAACAGATAGTCCGACCAAAGGCCAATAATGAAGTAAAACCCCCAAAGAAGTGTACCTGCCTGGAACAAAGCAACAACAAACTGATATGTGCAAGCTATTTCAATGGGTTAGTACTTCATAAGACTATCTAATAAATACATATAAGCAATTAGAAATAAATGTTGACGAAGTCAATGTTTATCAATATCAATGAAAAGTTATAACACTTCACCAATAAATATTGGAACAATGTAGCATTCAATGTAACCAATCAACACATTATTCAATTAATGCTTAAACAATCATTCGATTGCTCTTAAATTAGAACGTTGCTGCATTAAAGATGAAATAACCAATGATGACGTCAGCAACTAGGGTTAGAGTAGTTAGGGTTTGAAATTCAAAGAGTTTTGAGAGTGTTGTGATCAATGTTTCACTTCAACATTAGAGGACTTTAGATCATTGCCTTAGGGTTTAATGGAGTCAAAAGTGAAGGACACAAGAGTTGAAGGAGGCAAAGATTTTAAGGACTAGAGGGAAGAGTTTTGAGGTGTTTCTAAGGCAAGGCCTCAAAATCAAAACCCTAGGGGAGAGAGTCTCACTCCGGTGTTGCTACAGCAAGGCCTCGTGCTCTCTCCTCCTTCCTGGAAAAACGACTATCTCAAGAATAAAGTATATAACCAAAACAAGAGGGCTTGATGAGATAAGGTGTTGCTACAGAAAGGCCTTTCAGCAAATCCTAGAAAGAGTACGACCCTAGTGTAGTAAACCTAGGCCAGGGACCTCTCACTCTTCTTGGCTTCAAAATAGTGCAGCTAGCAAAGAGGAAGAGGAAATAGGAGTGTAACTATGGCTAGGCTCTTTCTTTCCTCAACAATGGCTAAAGATTTCTCTATCAGGGGACATGAGACAATGACCTACTTGTGTGCTTGTCCCCTAGGGTTTTGATTCAACAATATTCATAAACATATGTAAGAAATTAAACTACAACCATTCAATCAAGAAGTTTTGCAGAAAAATACTTACAATTCACCAAGAGACAACCATGCAAACCCTAGCTGTAACACCTTCCTTCAAGAGAAATACCATAGAATGCCAAAAATGTCTTCCTTCAACAAGTGCGCCTCACTTAGTCAGCCAAATACCCAAGATAGGGCGCAAATTTCAAACCTCCTTATGGAGTGAATGAGTTGTGATGAAAAAATGAGAGTTAAAATCCCTCATTTATACAAAACCTTGACCTAATTTTACATTTAGGTCAGGTAAAAAGGTCGACAAGGCCATAATATCAAATCATACTGTTTTTACATTAAATTGTCAAATCTAAACCCTAATCAAGCAAAAAGGTAAGACGTCACCCCTTTCTAGGGTGACGTTAGCCCCTATTAGGGCAAGTGCAGCCTCCTGAAGCAAGAGGTTAGCCCTTTTTGGGCTCCTCCAAGCTGCCACACGTGCCAACTGCCCTATCCATCTGCCCATATGCTCATGATGACATCATAATCCTCCTGGTGACATCCTAGGCCATCTAGAGCCAACGTCCCACTGAAAATGGGTCAATCCCCCTAGGTCCAGCTGTGTCGGGGTGCCTCTGGTGGAACGTCCTCTTCTTCTCCGGTGCAAGGTCTCTGATCAACCTATGTCCTGTCTTTGCCCCCTAATGGGGTCTCAGCATCCATCTAGTGGGCTCTTCAGCCCCATGGAGGTCCGAACTGATCATGTCCCCATGTGTACCGGTCCAAATGGTACCTGTCCGTCAGGCATGGTTCTGCACATGAAAGGCTATGCCCTCCATGGGCTCATTAGTCACAAGGATCATAGCAATGTCAATCACATCTCATCATCAATATTATTAAACATATGCACAAAATCCCTAATACATTAATCAATAGCTCAAAGACGTTACACAAACCTGCTATACAAGTCTGGAGAAAGAGACAAGGCATCCTATTGGGCTAGTGTCCACAGGAAAAGGAAAGTTCCCAAAGAGACTTCATCCAAGCCATGTAAGTGGGTGATGTGGTCAGGGGATGTCCAAGCATGTGGGTCCAGTGAAGGCTAAGGATGCAAAAGTGTTACCTGTGGGTGCCTTTGTAGAAGGCAAGCTGTACCTATCACGGATGGATGTTTTTCCAAGCCCATTCTTGCCTTTATTATTTTTATTCTTTTATTCTTTTTTGATTTTTAATTCAAGAGCTAATCAGGGGACACTGCCTTAGCATGGGGACCAGAGTTGACAATGTTACCCACAAGTACTTTCACAGAGATGTGAAGGTTGGCTCGTGATGAAACCCCCTTTCCCTTGGCCATGCAACCAAGAGTCATTGCCATGGCATTGTAACCAGCTGGTGGCAATGTCATACTGCTAGGTACCCATGGTCCTAATAGGCTGGCTCGTTATGAGACCCCCTATCCTTTGACTAGGTCTTGTTTTATTATTTTTCCGGTTCCCTCTTGTTTCTTACTGAGAAGCCTTTTATTGCTTTCTCGGGGATCCCTGGGAGAAACATCTCGAGGTTTTATTCTTAGGATTTTATCTTTTACCAACTTTCTTTTACCTTCTAGGCCTTTATCCCCTTCTTCCCACTAGATAAGGTGCAGTCCTGAAAATAGGTCAACCCAATGCCCGGACAAGGGGAATGGGATAAGTGAGTGGGAAGTAAGATGAAGAAGTGGTGCTATGAGGGAAGCGGATTATGGATTTTTAGACATCCTCCCAGTGAAAAACCAAAACCTACAGATACAGGCTTGTTAGGGCACCCTGTCAATCCCCCCAAACATGGTCAAGTGGGCAAATGTAAGATCCAAGCAGTTGTTAGAAATAAAAGGAATTAGATGCATACATTTAAAGGTTTCAACAATCAAATGTGACACATACCATGATACCTGGACTAATTACCTCATGAAGCAAGAACCTCTTTTGATACCGGACCAAACCGATGGTGATGGATGTTGTTGTTGCTGACAAGATAGATACGATGGAAGAAGAAAAGGTGGGCCCTCCAGGGCGATGCTTGGGTCAATCCTGCTCTCGGTACTCCATGTCTAGGACATGTGGGCCTCAAGACATGATCTCCTAGTTATCCATGAAAAGTGGGGATAACACTTCCCAAGGGTTGGCAGTTCATGACTTGATATGGGACCCAGGGGGCATAGTGTATGAGTGTTCATCTTTGGATGGGTTCTACTATGTATCCCACAGGTGGAGATGGGATCCTGGTATTTTATTTGAGGGTATTTGGTTATTTCTTGAGGACATGCAATTTTCTAGCAGGGAGGACTGTAATGTCCCCACTTTGGGACATCATCACAGTGCAGAGATTTATGATGACCAGAGTAGCCAGATGGATGGTATAGCGAGTACAGGGGTTATTGAGAGGCATTGTAGGGTCCATCTTGCATTAATCATCCTATTTCATCATTATGAGCCATTCCGCACAAATTGGCTTTGGTTCCATGGCATTCCGATGGTTTCCATGGTTTTGAGTATTTTTGGCTATAAGTCAATTAAATTCACTGAAGAGGTCATTTTGGGCACTATACTTGGAGGAACCTCTCAGTGTAATATCTCATTGGAATCGGGAGGAACAACACTACAGGATAGGATGACGAGAAGTGACTTTCAGTGGCCAGGGAAGCCACAAGGAGAGATAAGGTGTTTTTCAGAGGTAAAAAGGTTAATTAATTAATTAAAGTGATTTAATTAATTAATTAAATATAATAAAATGAAAGTCACTTTGGAGGGACAAGGTGAGCCAAAAAGTATAAAGGAAAGGCAAGGGCCTCTACTCATTCATTCATGTATGTCTATCTTTTGGATATCTGGCTTCTAGCTAGAGGGCCCATCTCTTGGTGATTTTGAGGGTTTTGACTTTGTTGCCGTCCTTATACACATTTGCAAACGTGAGCCCGGTCTTGCTCACTTAGTGTATCCTTGGAGGCACAATGCCTAGGTTCAAAGCCCATGCTATCACTTTGTCTTGAAACTCTTTCATCTAGGGTTACTCCTAGGGAAGCCAAGGGGGGTAGTCCCTAGTTTCTAGATAAGATTTAGAGTTTAAGTTCTAGGAATTGATTTTAATTTGTTAAGGTTTAGGGGAGTCTAACCTATGATGCTAAGGCAAAAATGCAAGATGCAAGGTTTTAGAATGTCAAGTAAGTCTTTCCCTAGGTCAACTAAGACTAGTGCCTAAGGTTGGGCAAGGGGTCAACTAAGTTAAAGGGTGTTTCGTTACAATGTGATTACAAAATTACAAAAGAATAGTTAATCCACAAGAGTGCTAGATACAAGTACTTACAATAAAGAATATTGAAGATACAATGATACAACACAATAAGATAACCATGTATTGTTTAGATGTGCAGGAACTAAAGAAGATCAAGGAAAGAACATCAACAACATATCAAAGCCAAGCATGCCTCAATAGCACTTACTCTATTGGACTGCCCCTCAATGGAAACTTCGACACAATGAAGATTCACAAGGACAGTTAGAAGATTTATGAATTTAAAACACAAGTGTTCTACAATGGTTAAATCACTCAACACCTTTAGTTGTTTAACCCACAAAGTTTCAATAGATGAGAGATTGAATTACAAGTATTAAGCCCAAGGTTTAATTACTTAGTGAGTTAAGGGTTCCTTAAGATTGTAAGATTTTAGTTACCCTTATTAAGTGTTTCATCATAAACCTCCTCTCTCAGTTTCCAAATAACTGTTGGATGCTCAAGAAGTGAGGCAACGAGGCCTACCCTAGCTTCACAGGTCAGCCCAAAAGATTGAGCTTTTACGGAAAGGACGTCACATGCCGTGAGACTATCCCTGGTCTAGCACCTTCCGTTTCCCTCCTCAATCCCCATTTTAGATGGTGAAGATGGTGGTTTAAGATACCCTATTAAGTCTATTAAGTTGGTATATCAATTGGTTAGACTTTTAGGTGTGTTCTTAAGTGTTTTAGTCACTTTATGATGTCTTAAAATAGTGATTTATTGCCAAAACCGAAACTTACTTCAGCTTATTAAGTGTGTTACTCAAGCATGAGAGTGAAGCATTTAACACATGTATAACAATGGAAAGCAAGCTGAAATAACAGTTTAGTGTGTTACCATGATTAAACCATTAACATGAAAATCTTATTGTGAAAGAATACTAAAGCACAAGGGCAAGAACAACTTGCCAAAGAATGGAAGAAAGAAGAACTCAAGCTTATACCACTTATCTTGTGTTTGTTTAAGGCATTAAGATCAAAGCATTAAGTGTGTAAGAGAACCTTGAAAGATTAGAAGTGTGCTTACACTACCAACTTATCCAACAATATTTACTTAAGTGTGATGGCAAGTGGCCTTAAGATGTTATAACATGAAAAGAAAATCACTTGCTAAACCATTAAAGCATAGATCATTTAGTGTATTGGATTAAAGAATGTAAATAAGATAGATCCTAAGATGGATTACAACATGCAACTAGATCTAAGAAGGTTGATTATGCCCCAAGGGCTTAAGCTATGGATTAAAGTGTGTGAGATCTAGATCTAGAATATTTTAAACCGTTGAAGCATTAGAAGATCAAAACACATCACTTATCCTAGCCTTACGATTTTGGGTATTACTCTCCCAAGGTGTAGGCAATTTAGATATTACTTGAGAGAAAAAGAAAGGAGAAGCAAGCAACTAGACACATATCAACAAGTCACTAGCTAACCCCACGTCCTAGCTTAAGGAAATGCTCAAAATTTGAGAAAATTGAAAAATGCACTTATCCTAAGCTCACACTTGGGAGGTAGGCCGTACCAATCCTCCTCCCAAGCTTATGAGCTACTAAAAATCAACAAAATGACTAGATCTCTGTACAAGAAGCTAGAAAAGACAAAGGGAAGGTTGAGAATTGTTACCCACTTGAAGCGGAGGGTCTTTGAGTGTTGTGTGGCTATTTTAGGGAAACTTAACCCCCTCAACTTGTTGCAAACCTGCAAAAACCAGCAAGCTATGCTTGCTGAAAAATCTACACAACCAACAATGTGAAGAGAAATTTATGTTTTTAGGGCATAAATTTTTCTCCTTGAAAAACTATGATAAAATATGATTTAAAGTGACCAATCCACTATGTTAGGCTAGCTGAAATATATATGGATGAACAACAATGAAAGAATGAGTAAAAGAGAGAGAAAAGAGGAGTTTATATGTGCTTTAAGGGAGGACTCTTCCTTGAGGTAATCCCAATAAACCTTTTGAAGCCAAACCTGCAACACTTGACAAGATAATATGCATACAAAGATAATATGATTGGGTATACTAATAAGATGAAATACTTGCACCCTATCTAGCAAACCCACATATATAGATCTACAAGAATACTGGTTGTTAGATCTACCCAAGTAACACTTTACCCAAGATCTAATCTATGCAATCATCAAATCAAACATTTACAATATTACCCCAAATTCCCCACACTTGGGCGGTTTCTCCGCTCGTCGAGACTCAGAAACCCTGATGTCCCCACTCTTGGGCAGTTTCTCCGCTCTCGAAAACCCCGAATTCCGCACACTTGGGCAGTTTCTCCGCTCTCGAAAATCCCAAATTCCCCACACTTGGGTGGTTTCTCCGCTCTCAGAAACCTCGAATTCCCCACACTTGGGTGGTTTCTCCGCTCTCAGAAACCTCGAATTCCCCACACTTGGGCGGTTTCTCCACTCGTCGAGTCTCGAAAACCCCGAATTCCCCACACTTGGGCGGTTTCTCCGCCCATCGAGACTCGAAAACCCCGAATTCCCCACACTTGGGCGGTTTCTCGGCTCGTCGAGACTTGAAAACCCCAAACTCCCCACACTTGGGCGATTTCTCCGCTCATCGAGACTCGGAAACCCTGAATTCCCTGCACTTGGTCGGTTTCTCCCACAGTCGAGACTCGGAAACCCTGAATTCCCCACACTTGGGCGATTTCTTCGCTCATCGAGACTCGAAAACTCCGAATTCCCCGCACTTGGTCGGTTTCTTTCATGGTCGAGACTCGGAAACCCCGAATTCCCTGCACTTAGGCGGTTTCTCCCGAATGCAAGGCAAACTTGGGGTTTCCTAAATGCAAACCCTTAGGCCGATTTCTCCCTTGGTCAAGAGTCGAAAACCTCAAAATCCCCGCACACGCACAAAACCTTTCAAATGTGAAACAAGAGGTGTCGAGATTTAGAATGGGATGAGCATAGGCTCCGAATAGAGGCGATGAAAGGCTAAATCTCAGTGGATCATGGCAGCAAGGCCACTCTTCCACTTACAATAACCCGTCGTGTATTTAAGTCATCTACAAAGGATTCTTCTCAACGACCATTTGAAATTGAACTTCAAAGATGCCCCGACCGAGATGCTTTCCAACTGAGGTTCACAAGTGACACGGGCCCCTAGGGGTGCCGAAGCGACACCCCTACTATGGGTCAAGATACATTCGAGGAGTGACAAGCGTCGCTTCTAGAGTGGATTCTAACTTAGAAGCGTTCAGTCATAATCCGACACACGGTAGCTTCGTGCCACTGGCTTTTCAACCAAGCGCGATGACCAATTGTGTGAATCAACGGTTCCTCTCGTACTAAGTTGAATTACTATTGCGGCGCGGTTCATCAGTAGGGTAAAACTAACCTATCTCAAGACGGTCTAAACCCATTTCACGTTCCCTATTCGTGGGTGAACAATCCAACACTTGGTGAATTCTGCTTCACAATGATAGGAAGAGTCGACATCGAAGGATAAAAAAGCAACATCGCTATGAACAATTGGCTGCCACAAGCCAGTTATCCCTGTGGTAAATTTTCTGACACGGTTTGTATTTGTACTGAAAATCAAAATCAAATGAGCTTTTACCCTTTTGTTCCACACGAGATTTATGTTCTCGTTGAGCTCATCTTAGGACACCTGCATTATCTTTTAACAGATGTGTCGCCCCAGCAAAACTCCCCACCTGACAATGTCTTCCGCCCGGATCGACCCATCGAAACGTGTCTTAAGGCCAAAAACAGGGGCAATGCCCCGTCTCCGCTGTTAATGATCGCAGCTACAGGAGACATCCTCCAGCTTACAACCTGTGAGATGTGGAATATAGCAGCTATGTGAAGTCTTACACTCAGCTTACAAACCTGAGAGAAATCCCCTAATAAAGGGTTCGTGGTTCCAGCCTGGGACAAAGGCTAGGAATGTATATGGACTCCTCCATGACGTGAGAGAGAAGAACTCCAAATGATTATCCGATGTAAGAGCGATCTGTTGAGTTAGGGAAATCCCAAAAAGCGTTGAGCACATCATCATGAGAATAAGAATGAAGATGATGTGATGGCCTCCTCTAAACAACAACAGAGTTGATGTGAAGACTCCATATGATCCTCTTGTTGGTGGCAGTGGGAAAGCAGATCTGTAGAGCAGACGTGACTATGGTTGAGCATAAGTGCATGTGTGAGGACCTAGCTCATCTGTGTAATGCAGTGACTCATGTCTATGGCATCCCTATGGATGTGGCCCCTAGTGGATGAGCACTAGTGGGTGTATCAGCACTAGTGGGTGTATCAGATCCTTTGCTATATATTGTTCAAGAGTCAAACCTACCTGTAACCCTAGTTATTGTGTAAAGGGTACAGGTCGGCCCTATCTTATTGTGTCTAAAGTTACACTGTAAAAGATAATTAATATTAATATTAATATTAATTATTATAATAATAAATAAATAAATAAATATGTCTAAGTGAGGTCATCCCTATTGTGCCAATAGACACTTTAGTTGACAGGACAAGTCTAATATAAGTAAAGATGAAATCTTTCATTTGTAGACACACACTCACTTGCAAGTTTTGGAAATTTCAGCAAGTACATTTCTTGGTCAAAGTTGCGCACCTCTCTTGGGCGCTATGGTTTCTAGGTTTTTTGCACCCTCTTGTGTGCTAGGATATTCTTGGTGGTGAAAGGTATTTCTCTTGAAGAATATAGCAAAGGATTTGGCTAGGTTTTTCTCCCTTGTTTGAGAAGGGTTTCCCAGGATATATCTTGTGTTCTTGTGCATGGTGCTTCTTCATGTGATCTTGGTTGTTACAACATTTATGGTTATGGTAAATTGTTAAATGGAATGAAATTCAAAGTTTAACCAAATGCTATGAAAAAACTAACATGGTATCAGAGCATTGGTCATGAAAGAACCCATTGCACAAAGAATCCACCAAGTTTCATCCCTTATCAGCAAATCCTCCACTTCTGCAAAACCGTATGACCTTCCTAGGGTTCCAGAAAATTCCGTACAGCCCTTCTTCCTGAAGTGTTTCAGCCCCTAAAACTTAGACGTTGAGGCTAATTCTAGCATAGAAGAGTACGGCCTCTTCCAGTGCATCTCCAAAAGCTCTCAGAACTTAAATGCGAGAAATTTTGATTTTTGGCCCTAGGGTTTCTAGGGTGCCAAAATTTCCTGCAGAAATATCTTTGGTTTTCTGAAGAAACATTGTTCTAAATCAGCAAGCATCCTTCTGACACTATCAAATTGATTATTGGAAGTCATAAGTCCAAACTTAATCCAGACTACAAAGACTCAAGAAAAGATGAAGAACAAAATTCCTATGGAAGATAGGCTTGATGGAGCAAATAATTTCAGCCCTTGGAAATCAAAGCTTTTAGTCACTCTTGAAGAAGAAGATATCCTAGATTCAACCACTAAAACTCTACCAGAAACAACAACTGAATTAGAGAAGAAATTAAGAAAAGAAGATGACGTCAAAGCAAGGAAAATGATCATCTACTCAGTAAGAGACCATCTCTTACCCCGGATTGCAAACCTGAAGACTGCTTACGATATGTATTGTTATCGCACAGTTTGTAGCTAGGTCAAAATGGCTAGAAGGTGTTGATCGCCTGTTTAGCACAGAGGTCAACTCATTATCATGAAGATTATTCTATGTCAGAGACAGAGATGGTTCTACTGGGTGTTTTATACACCAGCACTTTAATTTTTGTAAACTGGATTTCCGCACCCCTGCGAGGGTATATAATGTAATAAAGTCTGCATGGATCATAGTTAGGTCAGGTACCTTGGATGTTGACATCAGGGGAGTTCCTTTCATCGAGGGTTTTTTCATCTCAGGTGATTAATGTGGCCTAACTA
>SNQJ01S0062335.1:20063-30488 GCA_010110895.2 Picea sitchensis
TAGCTAAACCCTCAACAACAAAGGCGTCCCTCTGAAGCCAAAAATGAGCTCTGATACCACCTGTAAGTTTTGAACCTATGAATTAAAGGAATGCATATAGATTCTTAAGCAAAACAGAATTTAGTCAATGACTCATACATAGAGTACACAGAGATTTTATACCGGAAACCCTCAACCAGGAAAACCTTTCTTATATTCATTATGTTGAATTTCACCATTCATTATACAATATATACAATGTTTTTAGGTATTTCGTAGATACCAAAACCCTAATCCCTAAAATCGGGATTATTTTTAGTAAACCGCTAACAATAGCAAAAACCACCCCAAAAAAAAAAATTCGGGTGTTGCCCCGAGCTACACCCGGTGTCGAATGTTGCGTGTAACTAGGGGGGGGAATACTTGCCCCCCATGGGACCCCCATAGGAAAGCTCTCAAAACATACAACACAAACAAAGCACTACTATGAGGGATCGTCAAACACAGTTGTTGAATCTGACACACCCACACACACACATGCAAATAATATAACACATACCCAACACTATTTGGCTTTGCTTCACTGCACGATATCCTCCAAGGCATCTGACATAGCAACAATGATAAGGTCAATGTCATCCACTATTAGAACAGTCTGAAATAGTGGTTTATTAGCTTTTGACTTCTTCTGCGATGTAGGTTTCTTAGGGGAAACCTATATTTTCTTGGATGTCTCAGCTTCATCAAGGGGGTCTCTAGGCGGTGTTACTTCACCCTGCTATGGTTTTTATTCTTTCCCTTTGTTCTCTTCCTTGTCTACTTTGTCACCTCCTTCCCCTCCAGGTGAATTTGAAGCAGTTTCTTCTGATGCGCTCTTCAGCTTATATACCTCTTCCTTTGTTTTCCTTCTGCTACTGTTGGGTGCATCATATTCTTCGCGAGTGACCACAGGACTGTCAATGAGGTCGGGGTCAGATAGTTCTTCCTGGTCGAATGGTATAAGGAAATCTACGGGCCATTCCTTAGTTATTTCTTCCATGTCCTCCTCGGTGATCTTGTAGTAGGAATGAATCTCTTCTTTATATTCATCTCTGCGCGCAGTGATATAAATAAAATGTCTATCTGCAAAAAACTTTACAAATGGCCTTAACCTATGCAGGTTGTTCGACGTCATACGAGGGAAAGAATCAATATCCCTCTTCAACTATAGGTAATAGGCGTGGAACACCGCATTTAAATACCATTGCTTAGCCATGTCTCTCAACTACCAAAGCGTAGTGAACTTCACAACTAGGGGTTCAGATGGCTCAATCTTAGGGAAGGTCTCTCCTTTCGGCATCTCCCAAGAAATGAAGGTGATGAAGATCAACAACCAACTGAAATGGAACTCATAGCCCTGATCCTGAGCTTCATGGCAATCTTTCCCTAACTGGTTGACGAGGTAGCTTGCCCAGTTCATTTGTAGTCCTTCAATGCATTTTCCCGCGAGGTCAACAACGAACCTCGATACCTGCGTGGGTACTTCCTTACTAGCTTACCAGTGATCAATTGACATGCTAGGTGCACTGCGATCAACTGGAATGGAAGCTACCTTGTAGCCTCACTTCCCTTTCTCCACATTTCCATGGGTGTCTTTGATTCTCTGCACCAGGGCACGATCTGCAACCTTCCCTAGATAAAATTCTTGTGGATCTGGTCCTTGCATGCTTAATCTAATGATCCAATGGATCAATGCCAGATCTACAGTGATGCATCTGTCCAACCACAAATAACCACCATGGAAGCAAGACAATAGGAGTTTAATGCACGTGTTAACCTCCTGATTCCTTCCAAAGTGGGGTATCTTCATTACGTTCAGGATGGTGGACCTCATGATGTCCATGGTCCACGACTAGGGGATGATCTTCGACTTCATCCCCTTTGTCTTGGTCAAATACTTATGTGGGGCGAGCATGCCATAGTTCTTGCGATCTCTCAAGTTGAATTCATTGATCTTCAACGTCATAATCTGTCCCAATTGTAGTCCAATTGCGTGTATCCACTTCGGGAGGTACGTAGTGATCAAGGTGTAGTCAAAGTCCCTCGAGGCACTATCATGACAAATTGTGCCAGCCAGAGGTGGGATATAGTTGATCAGGATAGATGGGATGAGCTTCGTATTCACTAAGTCATCACAATCCTGTCTACATTTCTCAGCAGCAGGTCAGCTAGACCGACACTGCACAGTAGACGGGGATTCTTCCAATCCTCGCGTCGATGAATCTTGTATGCCTGCAGACATCACCTTTTTATCCATGAGGTCTATTAGGATCTCTTTGAAAAAAATTTCCACTTCTCTAATGTCATCCGACATGCACGCTCGAGCTCAGATATCTCAGGTCGGTGAGAAAACACTCAATGTAACAGAACGGGTGGTGAGCTCTCAATAGGCACTGCGCGAAAGAAACTAGTTCTATGTGGGCTTAGATAATCACAATTGGAAAAAGTGTTCTCGGTGCAACGCTTGACAGGATACATAGACAACTTTGTAATAGACTCTTCCAATGGGAAGGAATGCCTCAATCGATGCAATTCCATCCGTTATGGCATAGTCCTAACGGTCCAACGATGAACGTTCTGGCAATAACTGCATTTCTAGTCGTTCTGGAGCGTCATTCTAACGGTCGAGACGCCTCCAAATGTCATATCACTTCACCGTGGCAAAGTGCCAATCTACATTGTTCTGATATCCCAGCGAAGTTCCAATTCCGCAAACCTTCCTTCTAGGAAGTCCTCTCTGGAAATTCCTACAATTTTTCTAACTTTGCTTTCTTCTTGCTGAGATTTCTAGCTTTCTTTCCTATGATTTGAGTCACTGGTTTCCTCTTTCCATTATTGTTCTTATCTCCTCTTGGAATAGTAACTTCTCACTGTGGAGGGTCTTTGATAGGGTTCGAGGTTAATACTTCTTCTCTTTCTGGGGCATGTGATCTACTCTCATGTATGGACAAGAGTTTCAAGTCTTCCCGTGTTCTTTCATTTTCGATAGCCAGGTCTCTAGTCATTGGTAACTTTGAATTATCCTCTTGTTCTTCCAGTAAGTGTGTTATTCTCCTAGCCATGAAATCTCTTAGTTCTTTCTTTTTCTGTTCTAGAGCTTCCTCTTCTTGTTTCCTTTGTATTTGATCTTTCTCAACCCAAGTTTTTCCTAGCAAAATAGCAAATGGGGCGTTGTTCTCAACAAACATAACGAACTCAAATTCTTCTTTTGTTGAAGTTCCATGAGCACTCATAGGTATCTAGGTAAGTATTCCACATAGGTTTATCATCTTCCCTTTAAAAAATCCTATTTCTCCCAATGAAGGAACCATAGTAGGCTTTCCCAAAATTTCCCAAGTTCTTTCTGTCATGATATTCACCTGTGTTTCCTCATCCAGGACATAGTCTATGTCGAAGTCTCCTATTCTTGTTTCTATGCACTCCTTCTCTTTTAAGACTTATGATAAGTTGATGTATTTGTGATCAATCAAGGTTTCTTTCATTTGTAATAATACAGTCTCTATTTCTTTCTACTTCTTGAGAATATTCTTAGTCTCTTGACCTTTCTCATGGTCTTCTTGTCTGATGTTCATCTTTTGAACTTTAGCAATCATTCTAGGGAAATCTAAAAATTCATGTCCAATAGCCTTACAACAAAGGAAAATAGGACCTCGACCACGACATTCCTTAGCAAGATGTCCCCGTCTTCTACAATTATAACAAAGAGTCAATCCTCTCTTTCTATTGAACGATCCCCAACCTTTCCTGTACTGCGCACTGGGATCACAATGGTGGATTTGCAAAAAATTATTTCTAGGATCCAACATCCACTTGTTAGTCCAACAGTTCTTTCTATGCATAGGAATAACATATCTTTCACTAGTTCTATCATATCTATTGATATCATATCTTCTTTCTTCTAGCTGCACCCTAGTTTTCAGACTAGGACAAAATCTATCAAACATACCTACATCCATTCTTTCAAAACAAAAATTTTCACTTATCTTACCTGATATGAATTGTGAGGGTGTGAGAACGCAGGCTACACAAAAACAAAATTAGAGAATCTGGGCTACACAAAAACTTCCTCATTGTATTAGCTTTTCCAATGTCTTCTTAAATGCACAATACCAAAAATACAAACGATAACATGCCGCTTTTATTCTTATGATATTCCCTGCATGATCATATTTGCAAGGGAAAATCCCACATACTAATTATTAAATAACAAAAGTATACATCGCCATTCTTACTTAGCCAGGTGGATGCTTTATTACAAGAGGACTGACTGATGCTGACAAAAACTAACATAGTATCATTCTACTTTTCTTCTTGCTTTCTACTGATGACTCGAACTTGATCTGCGCCTTCTAAGGAAGGTTTGACATCCTTCCTTATTGGTCCAATTCTTCCATGCTTAGATCCAGAAGCATCCCTGCTTCTGCCACCCACCAAGGGAAATGTCGTTGCACTGTGTCAAATGTCAGCCACTTGTCCTGTTTCTGGAGTATGGCATTGTTTTCCAACTAGATATGAAACATGATGATGATTTGCACGATCCAGTGTTACTAGAAAGGATGATGTGACTGGAATTTGTTCCTATGATAAATTGTGAACACCACTATGACCAACCTATTGGTGTCATTGTTGATGTATTGAGACCGAGGTAGTCAAAATGAGAGGTATCTTTGTGGGAGTTCTATATTGGAATCCAAGACAAACGTTGAAAGGTAAGAGGTCTGTGGAAGAGGGGGTGGCTCTATTGTAAGGGTGCCACTTCTGTAAATCCAGCATTATGAAGTGGAATTCTTTGGCGTAGTGGCGGTCAATAAATTTGAGAGAGGGAAGGGTCTCAGAATGGAAATTCATCGGGTGACCTCCATGTTTACGTATCGCTCCCAAGGAAAATTGAGAGGTAAGATGGGGTAAATTATAACGATGTTTAATTGTTGGTTAGGTGTGAGAATGGGATGTGGTAGCTAGTGGATATGTGATATTTTCTTGTGGAATTAGGTGAGATGATGGAGTCTTGGGTGATGAGGTGGCATGCATGATATCGATGGGTGTAGCCTGGGCTTGAGAGGGTGGTGACCTTGAGGGAGGCTGCAAGGTTTTGGAAAATTCTAGGAGTAGAGGGATTACTATGGGAGGTGTCAGATTAGTGAGGATATCAGGGTGCACATGGCAGGTCAAACACAAAGATACATAGGGGGAATTGATAACATGGTGCATGGAGGTGGTAGAAGTTCACGGCTATGGTGAAGTGATGGGCGATGAAGTAAGTACATAGGTGTTCCTGGCCTATTTAATGTGGTATTGATGAGTCTTGGAATGATACAGTTCTTGTCGGTTTTGTTGGTAAGGAAGATTGAGAAGGAGGTCAACACAATATAATGGTGACACGTCGCAGATCACTGTGTCACGAAAGGGACCAATGGTGAAGGTGATGATGCAACATCTAGAAATAGTAATGTGGGCACCATTCTTCTGGACCCAACCAAGTTGATATGGATTGGGGTGTGGGGTGGTTGGGAGTTGCAGATGTTGGACTAAATTTTGTGATATCATATTTCTTTGACTGCCATTGTCCAGGATGAGAGTGACGAGTGCATCTTTAATTTGGCAGTTGTGAGTGAAGAGGGGAACGTTATGGCGAGCGAGTTCTAGTGTAGTCATGAGAATGAGGGATGGGTCTGCTTTGGTGGGGTTGGTGAGAGATATGACTTATGGTTGCTCGGGAAACTTAATGGGTGTGGTCTCTGCAAACAAGGTCTGATGGGGGTGGCTATTTTTAATGGCTCGACAGTCAACAGAGTTATGGGATTTGGTCTTGTGAAAATTACACCAAACTGCATTTTTGGTCATCGACGAGGAAGAAGGAGAATGAGAAGAGGATGGGTTATCTCCCTGGGTTGTATTAGGCAGATATCAAATGTGAGGAGCCACCTTTATTTCGATATTCAAGGCCCGTAAGAAATCCTTGTCTAGAGAAGTGCTATCAAAAAGATCTACCTCCCATTGGAGAGGTAACAATAAACTAGAATTGAACTTAATTATTAATACCTGATTTGGTTCTTTGATCTGGATTTGGATGTGTAGCTTGCAGAATACGTCAATGTAGCCTTGCACTGACTGATGGGAAATTCGTCGAAGTTGTAACCACTTTGTGAGAAAATTGTGAAGGTATCCTGGGGGGTAGAAGTGTTCTCTCAAGGCTTGAAAGAATGTCTCCCATGAAGTAATGCAGCTAGTTGTCGGGGATGGAGTGCGATCTCAACGAGCAGTTTTGCGCTGGTTAAGTGTGTGTCCCACAAAGTCTGGGCAATTCCCTCGAGTTGGAGATTGGATATTTGTAATTTGGTAGCCTCCTCCATCTCAGGTGAGGTTTTGAAATATGCAGAGAGAGTTCGAATCTAGGAATCCATGGTCTCACCATCCATCTGACCAACAAACTTGGGTAATTGAAAATAGGTGTCCAACTACATGTTTTCTAGAGGTCTTCGTTGTTGAAGACGAATCAATTCCTGAAGAGCCAGTGCCAAATCGGCCACTGGGTTTGATGTGTCTATATAAGAGTTCTTGTTGGATGCTTCACGTCAGGAGGACATGGTTGGCAGCCTAAAATAGACCCTGTGGAGGGTGTGAAAGAATCCAGAGAAGGGTGAAATGCACAATGCTATGCTCTTTTCTAAGTGGGGATGAATGTTGGGCAAATTGCTCTGACTGGAGGGTGAATGTTGGGCAAACTGATCACAAGTCAGCTACATAGTGATGCATTCTAGGGTGTTCAAGAGAGAAAATGAGAGACATCTGGGCATCTCTTATAAAGAGAGGAAAAATTCTATTAAAAAATGGCTCATACATGCAAACTAAGACCCCATGTAGACTCAAAATCCATGCAGGCCATATTTCCAGACCAGACTAGCCATGCAACACCATAATAGAGATCACTCAATCAACACTCCAAAGAAATTAAACATACTTCACCATTCTGCATATCAGATCTCAAATCAAATGAGATTCGAATGAGAAGAAATGCTTGGGTTTCCCGTTGACCATGGAATCACTGGATTTGAAATGTTGGGGTGGAATAACAAGGCGATTTCACGATTCCAAGATGGAGCCTTGCTGGGATGAAAAATGAGTGTTGTGTACTCTTTGTTCTCTCCTTATTGTGTTCATTTGTTCTAAGATCTACAAACTGACAAGCTGTGACTGGAAGAGAGAATGGGTAAGGGCGCTCAGTCTAAAAAGCCTGCAAAAATTTGAACCTAGCGGATGAAGTTGTTGGTCCCACAGATCGAACACGCTCTGATACCAATTGATCTGAATTGTGAGGGCATGAGAATGCAGGCTACACAAAAACAAAATTAGGGAATCTAGGCTACACAAAAACTTGCTCATTGTATTAGATTTTCCAATGTCTACTTAAACGCACAATACCAAAACTACAAACGGTAACATGTTGCTTTTATTCTTATGATATTCCCTGCATGATCAAATTCTAAAGGGAAAATCCCACATACTAATTATTAAATAAAAAAATTAGACATCGCCATTCTTACTTAGCCTAGAAGATGCTTTATTACAAGAGGATTGATTGACACTGACAAAAGCTAACATAGTATCATTCTACGTTTCTTCTTGCTTACTGCGGATGACTCAAACTTGTTGTGTGCCTTCTAAGGAAGGTCTGACGTCCTTCCTTATTGGTCCATTACCTTTATTAGAGAACAAATATTTTAAGATCTTACCTCTTTTCTTCAGATCAAACTTCTTTTCTTAGCACAGAGCTTCGCAAGTCAAGTAGAGTATTGTGCACTAAAGCAATAGATCTACGCATAGAGCTTCCTATTTTCTTCAGTTCCTAGAAATCACAATTTCAGGTCCTAGCAATGGAACCATTTGTTGGCACAGGGGTAGACTCGGGTTTCAATGCTTCAACAACGCACCAATAAAACCCTAACTACCGGCCCTTTCGACAACACCTGAGAAGCAGATGAGGTCTCACCCGATGTAGAGATAGGGGTGGTTGCAGGACTTAGGTTTCTACAACCTAGTTGGGACACATATCTATGATCACAGTACTTAACATAAAACTTAGAATTTAACATTCATTAATATTTAACTCTTATCCACTTCGTAGGAGAAATCCCTAATTACAGAACAACACAGTATTCAACAAGATCTAACACATCCAAGCACTTAGCATATAGAAATAGATCAGATCTAGCATTCATTCACATCACTAATCACCTAGCTACTATATCATATATCAACATATATTTCTACACTAAGCATAACTCACATAACAACCATAATGCACAAATCAACCACAACACATGATATACGTGGCTCACCCCCAGCGTGGGGCTACGTCGACCAACTCTTATTCTCTTTATTATCTTCGTTCAATGCAAAGAGCCAGAAGACCCACTTCTCATAGGACATGAGATCTGTGAGCACCTCGCCAGATCCTCCTTCCCCGAGTTAGGTCACAACACAAAGCCTTCTTACACAGTCTACACACCAGCTTCTTACATTCACTTGCACTTAGCTCTGCAAGTCTTAACACATAGTATGCACAAAGCCTCTAGCTCTGCACTAAGCCACAAACATTCACTATTACTACTTTCTTACATTGCCTAGATATATATTTATACATTGAAAATGGGGCCTAAACATGGGTAAACCCATGGGACGACATCCTATCCTGTTACATAAACCCTAAACCCAAAATTCCCTAAAAAGGGGACGATATCCCGTGATCTCTGCTTCTCCTTGTGCTTCACCTTTGACCAGCCTATTGAATTCCCAAAAATAGTCAAACATGGCAAAGGATCTCCAAAACTTGGTCAAGGGCCAACATGGATGGAAGAAGGGAAAACTAGTGAAACTAATACTATCCCACCAGTGTCACCTCAATGGGATAACTCTTTCTGTTTAGGGAGGTAAGGCCCAAGGGAGACGTCCCCAGTGACTTGGGGTTTTGAGAAGGCAAAGGCTTAAAAGGATAAGTGATAATTTCCCCCTCACAAGTCACTACCGATCAAAAAGTCTCGGCTAATCAACCAATAAATATAAGTAATAACCGAACAATGTACCTTCCAGAGACAAAGAAACAAAAAAAACTATACATATGCAAGCTTACTTGCTGGTTAGTACTTCATATAATCATGGACTTATGATATAAAGCAATTGATAAACAATGTTGGTGAAGCAATTCAACGATGTATAATGGCAATGATTATAATATATCACTTCACAATAAATGCTAATTGCAATCAATGTAACAATATCAATATCAAGAAAAAATGCCTTAGCTAATTATTCAATTGCTTTTAAAGATATAAATGTTGCAATGTATAAAGATAACTCAAGTAAATAATGGCAGCAGTAGTGTTAGTAGATATTAGTCTAATCTAGGGTTAGAAGGGCTAGTTTTTGTTCAATTTATTGGATGTTTGTATCATCAAGGTGCTCAACACAAGAGGTCTTAGATCAGTGTGTTATTAGGGAAAATGGAGTCAAATGGCTGCAAATGTTGAATGGCCGAGATGATAATGATATGGCGAAAGACAAGAGCGTTAAATGTTGACATGTTGCTAAAGCAAGGCCTCAACAATGAAACCCTGGGGGAGAAAGGCTCACTAAGGTGTAGAAACCCTAGGCCTTAGTGCTCTCTCCTCTTTGTTTGGCTTAATGGCAAGATAAAAATCGACTAGCTTGAGTAATAATTGTAGGGTTGAAGACAAGAGAGTTTGAAGATGAAATGTTGCTAAGGCAAGGGTTCATCTATCAAACCCTAAGTGAAAATGGCTCACCAAGGTGTAGAAAACCTATGCATTGATGTGTTTTCCTCTCTCTTAGCTCAATAACAAGTATAAATGGCTAGGATAGAAGAGTAGGGATAGAGTGTTGCTATGGCAAGGCTCTATCTAGCTTCAGCAAATAAAAAGGCTCTTAATCTTAGTAGGGACATGAGACAAGAGCATTAACATGTGCTTGTCACCTAGGGTTTAATTCAACAAATTATAATAACAAAATGCAAGTAAATAGTACCATAACCATTCAATAATGAAGTGTTGCAGAAATTCGTTTACATAAACCAAGAATTCATGTAGAAAAACCCTAGTTGTAAAACCTTCCACCAAGAGAAATGCCAAAAATGCCAAGAAAAAGTCTCCTTCAACAAGTGCGCCTCCAAATTTCAGCCAAAACCCTAGAAGAGGGTGCAAATTTCAGACCTCACTAATGTGTGGGTGAAAGATGATGAAAATATGAGAGTGAAAACCCTCAATATATACCATACCAATGACCTTAATTAAAATTTAGGTCATTGTTGAGCCTCTAAATTGACATCCCCACTACCCTATTATACTCCTCATCTATACCTTTTTGGCTTACCTAAGCTTGGATAAATGACAA
>SNQJ01S0062335.1:30498-55237 GCA_010110895.2 Picea sitchensis
AATCACTTCATTTATGCAGTGTTGTATGTTGATGACATGTTGTTGGTAGGAAATAACATGGATGTTATCAAGGAGGTGAAATTGCAGCTATCCTCCAAATTTGACATGAAGGATCTCAGTGCTGCTAACTTCATCCTGGAAATGGAGATTAAAAGAGATCGTGCAAACATGAAACTCTAGTTGAATCAGAGAAAATATGTTGAGACGATATTGTAGAGGTTTAATATGCATGGAAGTAAACCAGTCAAGGTTCCTATTCCTATAGGTGTAAAGTTATCTACAGATCATTGTCCCAAGACACAAGAAGAAGAAGAGGACATGTCCCATGTTCCATATGCCAATGAAGTTGGTAGTTTGATGTATGCAATGGTCTGTACTAGACTGGACATTGCACATGTAGTGGGAGTTTTGAGCAGGTATATGTCAAAATCGGGGAAGGAGCATTAGAAAGAAGTAAAGAGGGTCTTCAGGTATCTTCGTGGCACTACCAGTTATGGATTGTGCTACCAAGGAAGACCGGGATTGGACAGAGTAGTGGAAATACATGGCTTTGTTGATGAAGACTGGGATGGAGATATGGATCACAGAAGATCTACAAGTGGGTATGTGTTTAACCTATTTGGAGGACCAATCAGTTGGATGAGCAAAAGACAGGTTGTAGTGACACTCTCAAATACAGAAGTTGAATGCATGGCATCCACTCATGCAAGGAAGAAGTATGGTTACAAAGATTGTGTTTAGGTATTGGGTTGGTACAACAAGCAGTGAGATTAGATTGTGATAGTCAGAGTGCAATCTTCCTGGCAAAGAACCCAGCTTATCATTCGAAGACAAAGCATATTGATGTTCAGTATCACTTTGTGAGAGACATCATTGAGGAAATAGGAGGCCATGTATGATAGGATTGCAACAGATTTGAAAGGGGTACAACAAACTCTCTACTCCAGTCGCGTAGTGTCTACTACACCACCCTCATCTGAAGGGATTGAGTTGGGAGATGAACCTACCTAACTATACAAAACAACAGATGTGATAGAAGCTCACCTTCATCATTTCCGGGAGGAAAAATAACAGGCCACAGAGGCCCTGAAGCAAGAAAAATAGGAAGCCATAGAGAAACTTCATGTTGCCCAGCAATAAGAAAATGACCTCCAGGAAAATTTTGAAGAGGATAGAGCGTAGATCCAGAATGAAAAAGAACAATTGCTTGAAGAGTAGATTGGACTTAAAGAAGTAGTCACTAGAGCACTTCAATCTGTGACAACCTTAGAATAGATGGAATAACACCTAGTGGAGAGTCAGATGGGAAATCTTACTGAAGACATTCAGAAGCTCCAACAAAGAGTAGCAGAACTAGAATTACAAGCAGTGTCAAGCACTCCGCAGGAAGTGCGAGACCAAAGGGAAGAAACTTCCTAGAGCATAGTATAGAGAATCAAGGCATTCACCTTATAATGCAAACAACTCAACATTCAAAGTGCACAGACTTATGAGCGCCTTGTAGAGGACCCTGAACTAAGGACACTAGAGTCACAGCTCCAGGAGGCAAAGCAAAAGTAGCAACAATGAAAGCGTAGTTGAAGCCACTGTTAGTGGTCAATAGGATGAAAAGGTCCCAAGAACAATGCATGGTTCAATAGAAGGTCCATGCCATCGAGAGTAAATTCATGGAAGTGACTCAGAAGCTCCAGCCAGTGCAAGATGAAGCTTGCACACTTTTTGAGGAGATTGAAGGATGAGGTGTAGAACTAGAACAAGTGGTCACCACAGTATAACAATGCTTGGAAGGTCCTATAACGAAGAAGGTTCTTCAGGAGTTCACCGAGCAGGAGGCTCTAGCGAAGAAACAGGTCGAGAAATCTCGAGCCAAGATCGAGGCCTTTGAGGTAGAGTTACCCAGATCAAAGTGACTCGGGACGGGTCATAGGTGAGTGTTGGGGGCCTGTTGGCCCTTAACCAAGTTTTGGAGATCCTTGGTCATGTTTGACCATTTTTTGGACTTCGACAGGCTAGTCAAAGGTGGAGTGCAAGGAAAAGCAGAGATCACGGGATCTCGGCCCCTTTTTAGGGAATTTTAGGTTTAGGGTTTATGTAACGGGTATGGGATGTTTAGGCCCCATTTGCATTGTATAAATAACTATTTAGGCGATGTAAGAAAGTAGTAATAGTGCATGTTTGTGGCTTAGTGCAGAGCTAGAGGCTTTGTGCATATTATGTGTCAAGACTTGCAGAGCTATGTGCAAGTGAATGTAAGAAGCTGGTGTGTAGACTGTGTAAGAAGGCTTTGTGTTGTGACCTAAATCGAGGAAGGAGGATCTCGTGAGGTGTGTGCAGATCTCCTTTCCTATGGAAAGTGGGTCTTGTGGCTTTGTGCATTCAATGAAGAAAAAAAAGAGAATAAGAGTTGGTGGACGTAGCCCCACGCTGGGGGTGAACCACGTATATCCTGTGTTGTGGTTGCTTTGTGCATTATGGTTGTTATGTGAGTTATTCTTAGTGTAGCAATATATGTTAGATGCATCTGATATAGTAGCGTAGTGATTAGTGATGTGAATGAATGCTAGATCTTATCTATTTCTATATGTTAAGTGCTTGTATGTGTTATATCTTATTCAATACTGCGTTGTTCTGTAATTAGGGTTTTCTCCTGCAAAGTGGATAAGAGTTAAATATTAATGAATGTTATCTTCTAAGTGTTCTTTTAAGTACTCTGATCATAGATCTGTGTCCCAACTAGGTTGTAGACACTTGAGACTTCATCTTCGGGTGAGACTTCATCTACTTCCAACCACCCCTTCCTCTACCTCGGGTGAGACTTCATCTACTTCGCAGGTGTTGCCAAAAGGGACGATAGTTAGGGTTTTGTTGGTGTGTTGTTGAATCATTGAACCTTGTGCCAGCAATCCATCTTTTACCTTAACTAAAAACTGTACGATAAAAACTCTCATTCACAAGAAGATAATTACAATGAGGATCTGAAGGTCTTTTTACAATAAACCAGAATTTCAAAAACCCTAGACATCCAAAAATCTAACCCTATAAGATGACGTGTCGAAAGTCATGTGGGCCTCGTTTGGGTAAGTTAGTACATAAACTTCCCAGGGTCGTAAATTTTGCAAAAAATCTCCATTTAGATGCACGATAGCCTATTGGAAAGGTATCGTCGAGGAGATTCATTTCGGGGGCTCAATCAGAGCCTTCGAATATCATTGAGAATCCATTGGGGGCTTACATGGCCTAAAAATACTCTTCAAATTTTCTGTGAAACATTCTAGCCTATCTTGCTATCTTAGAGACCAAAAACTTGTAATATTATCCTCTTCTTGGTTTTTTTCCTCATTACTTAATTGATGAATGAAAACATCTAATATTTATTCAACCTTTAAGGGTTTATTTACTAAAACAACCATCTCAATTTCATCAACAAGTGCATCATCAAAATCATGAATTTGAGAAGGTAAAATGCTTACCAAAGCCTTTTCTTATGGAGAAGATCAAGTCGACATATCTTCTTCATGTGCGGCTGAAATAAGATCTTCAAAAACCTTCTCATACTTATATTATTCATAATGAATATCCTAATGGTTAATAAATACCTGGAAAAATCCCACTAGTGCTGATATTTCCTTTCTAAAAATATTTTTGTATCAATCAAATAATTTACCCTCAATAAATTCAAAGGACATCATGAACATTTTTATTTTTACATCCTCATGGACAACATTGAGCTTTGAAAGAGCCTCGATCATGATGACATGGGACCCTTCATGCCAAAAACTAGGTATCCTTCCTCATACATATTCTCAAGCCTTGCTAGTGCCAATCACCATAGAGCCTATGAAAATAGACAATTGTTTTTGTCAAGATCCAATTATGATCATTCATTTATCATTATCCATCCAATATAGTGTTATCGAACAAATTGGTAGGTATGGACACTAACAGATCTCCCTAGATCCACCCAGATCTAGAACAAAATAGGACAGGACACGACTCTTTCCCTAAGTTGTGATCATTGAATCTACTAATGAGGAGAAACGAGTGACATACCTTTGTATCGCTTCCTAGGTATTTGTTGTTCCCACTTCGCTCCAATTCTCTTATGAGGTCAAGACCAAGACAACACAAACCAAGCAAAGTGAAGATGATAAATTATATTCAATGTCAACCTATGCATATGATCAAGGAATTACACAATAAAGTAGAAGTGACTTTATGGGAAACAGACATGTCGTTGTATCATATTAAATGAAAGTAGAAGATACAACTTGATCGCCTTGATGTTGCAAGATTCCTTTCAGTGACCCTTGGTTCCAACACACACACTTTCTCTATAACTGTATGAAGAAGATCCAACACAACTTGATAGGCCAAATGAAGGCTTCAAGCTTCTATTCAAGTAGATTTCCTCACACAATTCTTTCACCAATTCTTCATTCAATATTGCTTAACCTTTTCCATGAGAAACCTTTCAATATATAGGAGAAGGAAAGATGGTTACATGGATGAGGATGATCCCATCAAATCTGAGAAGTCAGTAGAATGAAAACCATGCGAATGCCAACTCATTTTCTAGAAGATTCCCTTCTAGAACCCTCGAGACCTCTTCTCCTTTCCAAGATTAAAAATAGGTTTGCACCCTATCTATGGAGCATCCTACGAATAGTTCACAACCTAAGTGTGGGTGGCCTATGATAATCAATCATTCTCACACCCTAGCACATAGGCAGCCTACGAACTCACTTCAAAAATGTGTTTTTGGAAGAAGACAACAATCATTTTTCTCAGGCAAAAAGTCCTTATTGGGAGCCTGAATACATCATTGTTGAAACATCACCAAAGTGACCAAAACCATGTGTAACAGAATGCCCCCCAAAGCATGAGGTTGGAATCTGTGACAGTTGAAATACTTTGTAAACTCTGTGTGTGTGTCAGAAACCAGGAGCGCACCTAATCGGAAACCTGCAAACAACCAAGCATCTGCAGAATATAATACCAATTCTGAGGTAGGCATTCCCATATTTAGATCACAAATGAATGAAATCATAAATGTAGGTCATGGCCACCAATCATACACCGTGGATCCACACTGTCAAAATGATGCATAGCCACCAGGAATACATTGTGGATCTATGCGAAAAGACTTAAATTGAGACGACATAGCCACATGACATACAAAGTGCATCTATGTGCCAATACAAATTATACATACTCCATCGCAGCTTGGATCAAAAAGATGAGACCCAGGGTCTTCAATCCCATCACCGAAAAGTACGAATCTAGCCATACAATTACATGTGCTGAAGTCGAACATGACAGAAACCACTTGATTACCAGTCATTGATGAGAACCGTTAACAAGTGCGAGGGAAATCACCTTTGATGTTAATGACTCCCAAGGTACCAAAGCACAATTCGAATGAATGCAAATATATGAGTTGGAGTCGAGCATTCGGTGGAATCTCTCGATCAGGGATCAATGATGTGAACCCCTGTCGAAAGTGAAGAAACCTGCCATTAAGGCATGTAGGTTCTAAGGTACTAAGTGATTTCTAAGTCTCGTTTCTGGATAATGAGTTGAATTCGAAGGAAAAAGACTTGTCACGGGAGGGCCTTAATGTATCCCCCATCAATGACACGAAATAAGTAACCGATTTTGAGGATGAAATAGAGTATGAATATAGGTTGGAATGGACACAGGGAAGGCTGACATAGTAAGAATGGACAACTGCAGATGTCCGACTCAATAGAGGGCTTGGATGAACTTCTCTTGAACATATGAATGACATGACCAAGGACTTGGCAGCACTGACTCAAAGACGACCCAGGATATGACCTTGTAGCAAGTCGAATGAGAGACAAATGGATTTCCCAAACTAGCTTCAAATGATGAATAGGGTATGTCATGTTCAAGAGTGAAGCTTACTGCCATTAATATGAATACGAAAACACATCCCTTTCCCAAAATTTTCCCCCACCATTTCTGACGAGTACCTCTTTATTTTTACGCAAGCTTGAGAAGGATAACATATGCTTGTTGATGTAAGTTTATCCTTCGGATGAGTCCCTCGAAGTATATTTAATGAACCCTAGGAAGGAGTGGCTCGGTCCCATTACGGGTCTGTCGATGTTTGTTTAATGAGTCCAAAGATAGAAAACTCAGAGGTTTTTCATGTTTTGAGAGTCTGAAAAACCCTTAAAGAGTACTCTCTCAGTTCCTTTTTCGTAAAATAGTTCGACAGGACTGAAAAAGTGATAAACTATCACCCATCGAACATTTTGTTCAGATACTTTTACAAGCGTGAACAAAACAAGGTCGCTCGACCATCTTTTCATTTTTATGGAGTGTGAAAAGAGCTTAAAGGATACTCCTTTGCGTTCATCTTTCTCATGTTACCATGACGAGTATGAAAAGATGAGAAAAGTATACTCAGTTGCGTTCTCAAGTATATTTGAGCGCGAGAATGAACGAAGATTGAGCTCGAGGTTTTTCTAAAAAACCCTAAAAAGCAGTCGTACATGCGACAAAAAAGAAAAAACATCTGTACTCCTTCGTTTGGACTTCAAAGTTGCTATATCTACAAAAAATCACTCATAGGACTATTAGGGATTAGGTTTTATAGACAAAATAATATAAAAAATCAACAAAAATGGTAAAAAGTAAATAAATATGGGTAAAAAGGGTTTTTACCATTTCATTGTGATTTTGCCAAAAACTTTGCCCAATACACCTCATTTTCCCCCAAATTGCTTTTCTCGATCGTGAGAGGCACAAGCGACCATTTGGCGAACCACCTCCGCCAACGAGGTAAGCTCTTGATCTTATACCTTTTCCATGGTTTATTTTTAGTTTTCATTGGCAATTTTCAAAGTTTTAGGTTCATTTTAGGGCCATATCTTGCACCCAAGTGTTCTCACAAGCTGGCCATGTGAGACCTACGAGAATCTAGGATTCTCATAGGAAGCCTTAAGGGTACCTACGAGAATCTCACACTGTGCTAAAAGGGCACTTGTAGGGGCCAAAAAATGAAATTTGAAGTTGTTTTTTGCTCAATAAAAAATGTGTCAAGTTTTGAAAAAGGTTGTTGACCCTTCTCTCCTAGCTCTTGTGCATGTGTTTGACTATCACAATGCTGGAGTGGTGAGAAAGAGAACATGAGGAGGAGGATGCCATTGCCAGGAATGACCCGGGTATTTTCGCTACCCTTCAGGACTGTGGGCTCTTGAAATTCTTTAGAATTCCGGGCATGAGGGCCCAACTCAGATTGTTGGAATACCTGGTCCCTATGTGGGACATGGACCAACATTTATTTCATGTGGGAGTCCACACACTGACCCTAGATATCGAGGATATCTATTTTCTAATAGGGTTATCATGGCATGGATACCATGCTACTTTGACCGGAAGTAGGGGCGACGGACTCCCCATGAGTGAGTATTGTCCCCAGTATTGTGTTCCTGAGGCAGAAAGGAGCAAGGGTAAGGTTGCTATTTGGGGGGTCCAAGACTTGACCTGAACCATCGTGTTCACTATAGCACACATGGATGGGAGCACAACTCCACACATGGCTCTGCAGAGCTACTTCCAATATGCCATAGAGTGTACAGAGCCTCGAGTCTTTAACTGGTCTGATGCAGTTCTCCATAGTATGAAAAGACAATTGACGAAGTGCAGAAGGGGAAACTTGAAGCAGTTTGGGTATAGATCACTTTTGGTGTCCTTCTTCCTTGAGAGGGTTCCACTATTGCAATTAAAGGTTGACTGGGGTTTACCGGCCCCACAGGATCCGAGGATGCTGAGGTGGTTCACCCTCATGGCTCGTCACGTAGTTGGGCCTATAATCAAGTACAATGATTCATTTTTCGACTGGTTAAGGCCCCAGATGATGATGGTTGACGACTATGCATACGCTGGTTTGGATTTCCGAGGGGATCCAGATTTGGCCCTGCCTGGGGATGCTCAGTGGGGTGACCTAGGTAAGAAGTACACATTTTGTTCTTTTTAAATGTTTTTTGCAAGTTTTATCATATAAAATGTTTTTATGTTTGTCAAGAACTAATCAAAAAATCTCTTTTTGATGATACAGATGTGGGGCCATATCGGCCTCCAAGAACGTCTCCTATTCAACGGCAAGGAGAGGCATCTCTAGTGGCGAGATAGGATACCAAATAGTATGAGGCAGTGGAGCAAAACCTGGAGGGGTTAAGAACGGACATCCCGAATATTTCTATCAGAGAGATCCCTAGACGTTATCAACACCATACTGTGGGCGTGTCAGAGTCTATCGGTCGACTGCTTCGTAGGGTAGCCTGGGCAGTTGTGTGTTATCATGAGCGTCATCCATGATGCTATTTTGTAGAAGCTATGAGCTTCATATTTTGAGATTTTGGTCCTTGGATAGAAACTTTTTGTAAAAACATTTGATCGTTATATACATATATACGGCTTCTACCAGCTTATTTTGTGTGGTGTGATACATGTGATATGTGATTGGTTTATAAATGGCCCAAATGTTTGTCTAACACATAGTTAGCTAATGCATCAATCAATGTATTTAGACATCTAGGAATGTGCTAATACTCAATATAATCAAAATAACGTTCCAAGAGGCAAATTCGTAAATATACGTGTAATAAAGTAGGACTTCGAATAGCATAGACACTACTTAGTTGTAGTACTACTAGCTGCGAATCGAGTCATACAACCAAGTGGCGGATACCGAGTGAAATAGAATCAATCAACAATTCGATGACAGTGCTTTATTATACAATATTGTTGGTTGCACGACCGAGACACACACCTCGTAGAGTGATAAGTTCATTTGTAGGGGCGTAAATTTCCCAAGCAGTAGAAGCAAATTTCTGAGTACTACGGCTAGCACCATCGGCGAAGCCAATATGGGGTAGCAAAGACTCCAACATCTGGAAACCAAGCACAATGTAACATAAACGGTCGAGGGCAGAGACCAAATAACGAAAAAGCATACTACAGTAACACACAAAACGTATGATACAATAAAATGCAAGTACTCATGCATAGGTGATCTTAGGCATAGTACTTCTTTAAGTACAACCCATTTCTGGGTTCACTCAAAGGGATACCTTCATAGTCCACTAACTCATAATCTCCTTTCTCTAAAACTTGTCCAACGATATAAGGTCCTCACCACATAGCTTCAAATTTTCCTATTCCTAGCATATCTCGATCTTGTTCGTAAAGGAGAACCAGATTGCCTTCGGATAAAATGTGAGGCTTGACATGTTTGTTGTATTGGGCTTTGACGTGTTTATTCTGGGCTTCTATGACTAGGGTGGCATCACGACGAGTTTCGTCTAATCGCATGAGATACAACAGACGTTCTTCTTCAGCGGAAGTATTTGGAAGGAGTTCAATGGCTAGTTTTAGGGAGGGTATCTCACATTCAATCGGCAGGATGGCTTCTAGACCATAGACTAACTGGAACGGTGTAAACCCGGTAGCAGAGTTAACGGATTTCCGGTAAGCCCACAATGCTGAAAAAAACATCGTGTGCCAACTCATTTTGTGAATCCCCATCATTCGTCGAAGCATGGTAATGAGGCCCTTGTTAATTACTTCGACTTGGTCATTGACTTGTAATTAATAGGCTGTTGATTTTTCATGGTGAAGACCCAACTTTTCAGTGAGTTCGGACATCATGAAGTTTCTAAAATGGCTACTGTGATCAGTAACGATAGCCTGAGGAACACCAAAATGAGCTATCATGTGATTGAATATGAATAATGTTGCGGTCTTTCCAGTATTGCCGAATGTTGTCATCACCTCGGCTCATTTCGTAAAATAATCTATGGCTATAATAATGTATCCATGCTCCCCAGCCAAGTGAGGGTGACATGTCATGAAATTGATACCCCATTTCACAAAAGGCACAATGGAGACCACAGGGTGTAGAGGAGCAGGGTGTGATTGTATTTTATTGTTGTAGGTCTGGCAAGCGTGGCATTTTTGGACGGCAATTATACAATCGTTGAATAAAGAAGGCCAAAAATACCTTGCTCGCAAGATCTTCTGGGTAGTAGCATACCTAGACATATGACCACCACAGGCTCCAGAATGGTAGTCATTTAGGGCTTTCTCGGCTTCATCAAACGTGAGGCAGCGTAAAAAAACGGAGTCAATCCCATGACGATAAAGAGTATCATCGAGGATAATATATTGATGGGCTTGGTAGTGTATTCAACGATGGTTAGTACTAGAAAAATTGGGTCGGAAAGTCTGGGTTTGGAGATATATGATTATATCTCCATACCAAAGATCATTGGAACTAATCAGGAAAATGGATTCATCAGGTAATGAATCGACTGCTACATTTTCCGTCTCAAAGTAGGGAAGGTCACATATCAACTCGGCAAACACTAAGGATTTCTTGGACTTAGCGTGTTTTAATTCTAAGTCAAACTCCTGGAGTATCACGATCCATTTGGAGTATTTTCCCCCTAGCAGTTGACGTATAAGAATGTGTTGCATAGGGTAGCAGTTAGAAATTACCGTAGTCTTGCGAGAGAGGATATAGTGTCAGAAACGTTGAACTACTTGGATGGATGCCAAGGCCAGTTTTTCAACATGTAAATATTTGGTTTCGGTAGGTGTAAGACTTCGACTCAAGTAATAGATGACATGTTTTTCATGAGAATCATCCTCCTGGATGAGAACCATAGCGATGGTGTAGTCTGAGGCTGCAAGGTAGAGGAAATAATCGTGACTGTAATTAGGTGGGAAGAGAAGTGGGGTATGTGTCAGAGGCAATTTCAAAGCTTTGAAGGCTTTGTTGGAAGTGGTATCCCATACGAATTCGGACCCTTTCTTGAGCAGTAGCATAAATTCGAGAATTAGTTGAGCATAGTTCGGGATGAAACGACGAAGAAAGTTTGCCTTCCCTTGAAAACTTTGTAACTGGCAGAGTGAGGAAGGAGGAGGGAGATTGAGAATTGACTCGACCTTCAAAGGATCTACCCTAATCCCTTGACGTGAAACAATAAATCCTAGAAGTCGGTCAAATTCTACGCAGAAAACACATTTATGGGGATTCAAGCGTATATGGTAAAATCGACAGGGAAGTAAAATGGCGCGGAGATGTATTGGATGATCTACTCGACGCATGGAATGAGCGGGTAAGTCATCGATATATGGCTGCAAAATGTGCTTGATATCATGGAAGGCATAAGACATAGCACGCTGAAAAGTTACACCGACATTCTTTAAACCGAATGGAAGTTTCCGATAGGAAAAAGTTCCCCAAGGACAAATAAAAGAGGTTTTGTGTTGGTCCATGGGAACGATATTGATTTGATTATATCCGGAGAAACCATCCATTAGAGAGAAGATTTCACTTCCGGCACAATCGTCGATGATCTGGTCAATGAAGGGGGTAGGAAAGTTGTCTTTAGGACAAGCTTTGTTAATATCCCTAAAATCAACGCACATGCGGATTGTGCCTTGTTTCTTGTCAATCAAGACAAGGTTGGAAACCTAGTCAGTGAGAGCCACTGGGTAAATAAAACCAGCTTTGAGAAGTTTCTCGAATTCAAGCTTAATAGTGGCCGCTTTACGGGGGTCAATGGGACGAAGTCATTGCCAGACGGGTTTAGCGTCTGGGTATGTCTTAATCTCATGTATCACAATGTCAGGGTCAATACCCGACATTTCTTCATAGCTCCAGGTGAAGACGTCACGAAATTATTTGAAAAGAGACTTGTTGGTGAAAATTTCGTTAGGGGAACACGAAGCTCCAATATGCACATTTTTTACAATTCCAGGTTTTATGGATATGTTGATCGGGATGGTGGGTGAGATATTACTTAAGTTCCCTTCGTAAAAAACATCGTGTGTAGACTTGGGAATGGTAGAAATGATGACAACGGTCAATGGGGTCGAGATCCATTGGTAACCCTCGATGGTGTGTTGTTCTAGAAAGAGGATGGAATGATGATGTCCATCATCCCAGGGGGTGTCTTCCATAATAGACATAATCATCTCGTCCGTGGGAAAAATGATGCGGAATGGATATGGATATAAATCACCAAGAGAGGGGGTAGAAGGGGTTATTGATTGAATGGCCTGATAGGCAGATTTGATCAGACTCAAAGGAATTTCATTGCCATAATGAAGATGATCGTCGGGGTTGGGTACCATCCATGGGTCGTAAGACGCCAGGGTTCCGTGAATAGAGGTGGAGATCATGTTGATCGAGGCGATAGACGGATGTGGAACATCAGGTGGTGGGATGGGGAAAGTACCCATCAACGAGGAATATTTAAGAAGCCCCACCAACGTTCTTGTATCCGGGGGGGGGTTGCAATGAATGGTACATTGCCGGTATTTTCATCGGAGTGAAAGAAGGCCAATTGGTCGACGGTAACAAATTTTCCTTGATGTGGGAAATGAATGACACAGAAAAGAGTTGATACAACTGCACACATGGAATCAATCCAGCTACGGCCAAGTAGAAGGTTGTAATTGAGAGGAGCGTCAAAGACCTCCACTTCAAATTGGACCATTTTGCCTTCTAACGTAATCAACAATGAAGGGAGGACACCGTAAGGCTTAAAACTGGAGCCATTAAAGGCTTTGAGTGTGTTGTGGGATTCAATCAGAGGAGGAGAGTCGATGGATTTCTAGCAGGTAATAGACATGACACAGGTCGAGGCACCCTCATCAATAACTGTTCTACAAATTTTTTTGTCGGAGACAATAACTTGTATTTGGAATGCAAGTTCAGGGGATAACCTTGGAATGTGATCTTCCAAGTAAAAAATTATTAAATTCTTATCTGTAGGGTCGATTCCACCAATAGATTTCAACAGTGCCTTCCATTGTATAGGACAACTCTTAAGGACTTCGAGGGCTGACGTCACGGACGGTTCTTGGGCCAGATCTTCTACAATACTGTAGTTCTGGGTAGCACATGCATGGGGATTGAAAACTGATTTTCGAGCAACACCCTTTGGAGGAGGACGAAGAGCTGTATCGAGGCTTGGTCATTCGATATGAAGAGGATGATTGATAGGTGGAGTCATGGGGGATGGTTGGACCAACAAAGGAGGTATCGCATCAACCTTCTCTTTGGAGGAAGAATAATCTTTGGCTCAAGTGGTAAGTGTGATGTCATTCTTCTTTGAATCACCTGTACACATTAAGACATATGATGTATTGGAGGGGGAAGGTTGGTCATGAATGACTAATTGGACCTGTTGTTGAGAAGGGAAGGGTTGTGACAATATAGACGGAGTGGGAGGTTTGTTGGTCCCTTGAAGGAACTTAGTAACCTCGGCTTGTCGTGGACAATCCTTAGTGTAGTGATCATCACTACAGATAAGACAAGGGTATCGGGGTTTGTTCTTATCCCTATCATCAACAGGTGGTGTTTTGGTTCTCTCTGCTTGCGAATTATTTTTGTCCTCCTTATTCTTAACCTTTCCTTTTCTGGATTTTTTTTTACCAGAGGGGGTAGATTCAACAACATTTACTTCAGAAGTCTTGCCGGTAGGAGGGGTAGGAGATAGAGCATTTTGAACATTAGAAGAAATGGGTTTGGGGTTGTTGCTAGAGGTTTGGACGGAATGAGGTTGGGCATGGAAAGTGCCAATCACACCATCGGCTGCATGAGAAGCAGCAGGGGTAGTTGAAGTAGCGAAAGTAGAAGGATGAGGCGCATCAGGGAGTAAGTCGTAAAGAGTACCCGTTTGTGAGTAAATGAGGTCAAGGTATTGAGCACGACTAATTACCTTCTCTTCTGTGACAACTCCACCCATGGTTATGTCACGAGCGATGTCTTTCACGAATGATTTTGTGAACCACTCTGCTAGCAACTGATTGGGAAGTTCGAGTTTGATGAGACATCGTCTCCGTTGCCACTCATGAATGTGATCAGAGATATGGTTGGCTTTGGTTTGTTTGAAAGAACTCAAAATATCGATTCCTGTTTCATAGCGGATCGGTAACTGGTAGTGGGTGAGGAAAGCCATAGCAAGGGTGTTGAAGTCAGCGAAGAAGCCTCGTGGTAATTCTATATACCACTTTGTGGATGAACCTATGAGGGTTCGCTGAAAAAGGTGTAAACGAATAGAGTCATCCATCAAGGAGTTGGATGAGAACCAAAGGTGAAAAGTCATGACATGATTGTTTAGGTCCTCTCCTGGTTTGCCATCGAATTTAGGGATGTCGGATGGTAGTTTGGCCGTTATGGTGGGCCATTGAGGAGAGTGATGAATCAGATCATTTAAAATCCTTGACAGATCTGGGAGGTTCAGGGTGGATAAGAAAGGTAACTATCTATTCACATGCAGGTACTGGTGACTTTGGGAGGTAGTCTTGTCGGTAAACCAGTGAGACCATAAGTAGTCTGCATATAATGCGAAGACCCAGGAAAATTCGGTTGTGAAGGCTAGTAATTCACAGGGTTGTACCCTTAGATAGGGGTGTTGGGTTGAGTGTGTGAGCCCCAAATAGGATTAGACGTACCTGGATATGATTGGCCTGTACTAGGGGGTATGACGGAGTTAGCTTGAGGCTTTTTCCCCCCAGTCGATTGAGGATTATGTTGTATCAGATGATTCCAATACTGGGCCAAGGATGGAGGTATGTTTTTTCCATAGGGTGGGGTCAGTGGGGGTTGTCCTCCAATCAAGGGTTGTGTCCCAATTGGGATTTGTCCTGAAAGGGGGGGTTGAGTTTGGCCTCCTTGGTGAAATTGTCCACCAACAGGAATCTGGTAACTTGGTGTGAAAGACAGTATGGTGCCACTAGGATCAGTGCCCTCGATAGAGGATGGAAGAGGTCCTCTGAAAGGGGGTGGAGGAAGTGTCAGAATGAAACTGGGAAGATGGTGCCCAGACGGAGTGGGACCACCAGGAGTTTCGGATGTGATTTGCATAGGTGCGAGAATAGAAGCATTCAATGCATGATATCCAGGTGGAAGTGTTGGGGTGACTATGGGAGAAAATGGTGTGCCAATGGGGGCTTGGCTAGCCACAGTAATCCCAGTGTGAGGACTCGTAGTATCTGTGTAATGGACCATTTGTAGGGGGAGACTCAAGATGTGGTCAGCTCGCGAAGCTTCTGTACCAGGAAAATAATAAGCAGTAGTAAAAGGTACTGCGTCTGGATCAGATGTTTCGGGTAGCTCAGGTGCAACAACGATATCAACACCTGCTCCTAAGCCAAAGAGATCCTGTCTATAAATTTCGGTAGTCCAAAAAGGATCTTGACCCTCAGGTCCTAAGAAAGGTCTAGTTGGTGATCCAGAAGACTGAACAACTAAGTCTCCGGAAGAATTCACTCGCACAATACGTCTCTCGGAGTCAGAATGAAGTCGAAAGTCTTCTCAAGAATTATTAATTCAGAACCATTCTAGAGAGTTAGTTCTTTCCACTTGTGGAGTGGAAACCTCTTGGACTTCACTCTGTTGAGGAGAACCCTCTGGTGAGTTGGTAGGCAAGGGTTGAGAACCTTCCATATTTTCTGGGAGTAAGCCTCGCATTCTACGTGAATGGTGTGGAGGGTCAATTGTGATCGAGTTAGAAACTTACGAAGGAAATTCTATGGTCAACTTGGGTAAACAAACAACATGTGCTAGTAAAAATCTAGGACGAAAAATCAAGCAAACAAGACCTTCTAATTCTGAAGTTACTAGTTGGTGATCAAATCCAATGTCACAACGATGAGACAAGAGGGGGTTGGGCTAGGGTGGAAAAGTTACGTTGACGACCTTCTTAACGGACTTACACCCTGGTGTAAGCTCCCACACATAATAGTGGGTATACCCTCCAAGGAGCCTGAGTGAGTCTAGCCAACGTCGATTCCAGGTACCGTGAAGACTTTCCCCTTCACAATCACCTCATGTAAGACCCTAAAAATATAGGCTACTAAGGTTACCACCGACAACAATAATGCCTGAGCGAACAGTCGACAATCCGATCCACACGCAAGGGCAGGGTATCTAGCCAGAAATTAGCTTGAGAGGCTTCCACTCATCATTGTGGGTATACCTTCAAGTGACCCCCGTAATACATGCAATCTCTACACCGATATCAACAAAGTAGGGTGAGTAACCTTGTCAATTTCAATGCGACCTCAGGTTTGACCCTTGTCTGAGATGGGATTCCTAGGTGTTAGCAACATTTCTTGTAAAGGGGGTAAAAAGAGAAAGAATGAGCTAAAAATCCACTTGCCCTAAGTTCATATGCAAAGTGTGCTTGTGATTAAGTGGCAAGCAATATTGGACGGCAGAGATTCGCATGCCCGGATCAACGGTGCACATAGGATTCTGGAGCCCCCCCACCTTTCCACCTTTAAGCGGAGGGGGGGGGGTCCAGAATTGAGGACACATCTCTCCGACAGCTACGATCGACGCGCCCGGATCAACGGTGCTCAAGGTGATTCTAGACCCCCCCCTCCTTTCTACCTTTAAGCGGAGGGCGGGGGTCCGGAATTGAGGATGCATCTCTCCGATGGCTTCGATTAGAGCACCCTGATCAACAGCGCACAGGAAATCTAGACATCCTCTGTCTTTCTACGTTTAATCAACGTGGGGCCCCCCTTTCTTGGCATGTCATGTTGCCTCCACCTAACCGTGCGATGAGGCTCGCTCCCTTTAGCCCCTTCCTCATCCTTCGACATCTGTCCATCTCCCCTCTTCTGGTCTGTGTGGTCCCTTTCCCATCTCATCATCCACTCACCCCTTGCCATGTGTCCCGCTCCCTTCCACATTGGCCTCCCACTAAAAGCATGCCCATTATATCTCATCTCCCGCCCCCTCCGCTTATTTCCTTCTGCCATATGTCTTGCCCTGTAACCTCTCTCACACCTCATCACTTCATATCTCACCCTCATAGTTTTGGCGCCACCACTCCCGTTATGCGCCCCATCCTTTGTGCTGGTCTCCATGCCTATTCATCAGGCCATTCAGTTAATCCATGTGGCAGCGCGAAGGGTCTTCCACGTCCCAAAGGTGTCGAGTTGGCCGGGCCATCCTCAATCCCAATGAAGGAGTTATTGAAGTAGTTGGTGGTGGTTAGACATCGCCTCCGCCATAATGGGAAAGTCCGGTGACGAATTAAAGGCATGTCTATTCGCCCACGGAACTGTCAGGAGGTTGATTGCATCCGTCGTAGGTGCACGATCATTCAGAGACTGCAGGTGCAGATTATCAGAAGCCATGCAGACGCAAAGTTTCTAATGCAACGTCTCGATTTTGTTGATGTTGTTGTTTTGAGTATATGTAGGCGTTTTCTCCATATTTGTATCTATTGATGGTAGAGAGGAGCTCCCGACTGTAATGTTTTAACAACCATTCTAGTTCCCTGGTTGTGCATCTGTATCTAAGATTTCTTGTTTTATGATAAATAGTTTTCCTAATTCACCTATGTTTTCGTCTCATACCAGAGAGTTCATGATTGAATGATTCGCATGAATTGTTGTAGTTATGTTATGATAAAGGATTTGTTGTTGCATTAATGTATTCTCTGGTCTTCTGCGTTTGAATGTAAGAAGATCTTGCCTTTGGACGTTTCTTCTCACAGTCTGTTAAGAACCTGATGTTTATAACAGACCCCTGCACTCTTCTTATACAAGTATTCCCCCTACTCATCCTTATTACAACTCACTGTTTGAAGTTTATCTAAGACCTCACTTGCCCATGCATGCCTGGCCTATTTTCAGAGTTGAAATGATGTTGCCCTGAGTTTGCCTCCATTTGATCATCCATTTTATAAACAAATCGTGACATTAAACTTATGGGTGTCGGGCTCTGCTCCTGCTGCAATCCAGGAGTGACTTCTGACGCTAACATTTCTGGCACCGTTGTCGGGGAGCGAAGTTGAAGATTTTCCCCGAGATTGAACGACAACGATTAACTGATTCTGAAGGTACACCAGATATCAAAATTATCAAGATTGCTACTGTGCACCTGGAAACTCCACTGTGATGACTCCACTGAGACGAACCTATTGGGTTAGTTGTGGCTTCCAGCGGTAGACACATGCGGTCCCATCCACAGCTACCTCTGGCCACACCTGAAGAAGATCCGGAGGTGATTATTAGAAAAGGGAAGCCCTCCCAAGGAGAAAGCTTCACTGCTGAACTAGGTATTTCCCCACCTCCTTCCGTAAAAACTCCGTTTTCTTATTCTCAGCTTTGTAGCCAGCCTTCTTCAAAGATTTCCCATTTCCTGAATTTTGGGAGTGTTCCTGCTGAGTTTTCCCCTCCTGGTCTGGGATTGGAGGGAGAAATCCTTGTCACTCCCCTCTCCTCTGAAGCTGTTCCTCGGTGTAGACCCGGGACTACAGAATATTTCACCACTCCTACACAAAGAGGAGCACCTGCTGAGTTGAGCTCGTTAGTCTTCTCCTTAAACCCTCTCTTGTTTCCCACTCCACTTCGAGACTCAATTCCCGCAACCCCTTCACGAACTCCTTCTCCTCCAAGTTCTCCTCCACCTAATATTCCTATGGCTGGTGCTAATCCCCCTATGACCAGAATGGAGGCTATTAGAGCCTCTAGGTATTCTCCCCTTGTGTTACCTCAGCCCCTCAATGCCCTCCCAGTAGATGGTTACCTCAAGCAACTACCCAAGTTCACGGGTGAGGGGGACGTAACTGCAGATGAACACCTAGAATCCTTTTACAGTTTCACAGATGATAATGTCATCATGCATGCAGACGTATGGATGAGGATTTTTGTCCATAGCCTCCAAGGCGAGGCTAGAAAATGGTTCAAGGCCCTACCTCCTATATCTATTGATGGGATCGAAGCTTTAGACAATGCCTTTTTGAGACAATGGGGAGATAAAAAAGATTTCATGTATTATATGATAGAGTTTGGATCTTTGAAGAGAAAAGGAGAGTTTGTCTCTGACTTCTCCAAGAGATTCAATAAAATGTATAATAAAATTCCCTCTGAGATAAATCCCTCAGAAGCCTCAGCTAAGATCACTTATGCTAGCGCTTTTGATCCTAATTTCTGCCTACTACTGAGAGAGAGAAGAGCCACTACCTTGGCCCACATGCAGGATGCAGCCATGGAAGTAGAATCTAACATATTGGATGTTGACCGACTCAAGAACGTTGCTGATAGAAACATATCTAAGAAAAGGCCTGAAGCCTCCCCATCCAGTTCCTCTCCCATGCCCCATCAGACTGATGAGACAGCCGGAGTACTAAAATCACTTTCTTCCAGGATGGAGAGGTGGGAGGTAGAAGGGAAGCCCATGTACAGACATCCCCAGAATGCTGATAATAGAGGTTTCAGGAGACTTAATAACAATGGACCATAGGCCTTCCCAAGGGAACAAAGGGGAAAATACAGAGAGGATCAAAGGATTCAAACCCCTCTCCAAAATAACCTGGTTACTCATGAGGAAGGAGAGGAGATAGACGAATTTGAACCTGAAATTGACTGTGTTGAGGAATCCCCTCCTTTTCCCCATTTGACTCAGTCTACATACGAAAAGTCCCTGATGAGAATTCAGATCCATGAGTTAGGAAAGGGAGAGAGGGCCGACCACACTTCTAACAGATACAAGCTCAGGTCAAGAAAGAAAGAAGGAGACTTTGACATCCAAGACCAGCCCCTCATAGCAGATAGGCCTACTAAAACTACAACAACCACGACTAAAGAAAAGAAAGCTCAGAGTGCTTTGCCAGCAGCCAAAGAACCTATCGCTAAGGTAAGGGAAGCTCCTAGGCTTGTTTCCTCTTTTAATTTTGAGCATGAAATTCAAAAGATCAGGATTCCCGTCCCCATCTCTGAGCTAGTTAAAAATGAAGACTTTAAAAGGTCCCTCTCTAAGCTGCTACAATCTGAGTCCCCTCAGCCTCCCTCTGACTCAGTTAACCTTCAAGATGAGAAGCCAGCCATCATCCTAGGCTCCATGGTAGAAGACAGAGATGATTCATCCCCTCCCTTCTACACCTCCCTGAACATACATGATAAAGTGTTGCATAATTTCCTCATGGATTCAGGAGCTTCTCATAACCTTATGCCCAAGATAGTCATGGAATAACTGGGACTAGAAGTGACCAAGGCCTATCATGATTTGTACTCTTTTGATTTAAGGAGGGTGCAATGTCTAGGAGTCATCAAGGACCTGGTGGTTTCTTTGTTTCAACTGCCCATGAAGAGTGTGGTCATGGACATTGTGGTAGCTGATGTTCCCCCCAAGTTTGGCATGTTGTTGTCAAGGTCTTGGATTAAGAGACTTGGAGGAACGTTACATATGGATCTCACATATTCCACCATCCCAGTTTTTGGAGGGGAACATAAGAGGTTGTATAGAGAATCCCAGCTAGCCTATATTGTCAGTGATGAAGTAAACCCCACTAATCACCCCATCTTTGCACTTGACACTGGTTTAGGGTCTAGTTTGTTACAGATCACTGAAAGTCCCGAGGCCCCTTTACAGATCAAAAAGCAGCCCATTCTTAATCGAGAGATACCTCCTCCAACCACCTCTGTTTGGAAGATATTCTTTGATGGAGCTTCCTCCAGTATAGGTGCAGGTGGCGGAGTGGTTTTCATTTCACCCTATCAAGAGACCATACCTCTCTCATACAAGCTGGAATTTGAAATCACCAACAATGTGGCAGAATATGAAGCTCTTGTTCTGGGTATGAGGGCTGCAAAAGAGATGGGAATAAAGGAGATGGCTGTGTTTGGGGATGCAGAATTGATCATCCAACAGGTCAAAAATATTTATCGGGCCAAGCANCCCCCCAAGTTTGGCATGTTGTTGTCAAGGTCTTGGATTAAGAGACTTGGAGGAACGTTACATATGGATCTCACATATTCCACCATCCCAGTTTTTGGAGGGGAACATAAGAGGTTGTATAGAGAATCCCAGCTAGCCTATATTGTCAGTGATGAAGTAAACCCCACTAATCACCCCATCTTTGCACTTGACACTGGTTTAGGGTCTAGTTTGTTACAGATCACTGAAAGTCCCGAGGCCCCTTTACAGATCAAAAAGCAGCCCATTCTTAATCGAGAGATACCTCCTCCAACCACCTCTGTTTGGAAGATATTCTTTGATGGAGCTTCCTCCAGTATAGGTGCAGGTGGCGGAGTGGTTTTCATTTCACCCTATCAAGAGACCATACCTCTCTCATACAAGCTGGAATTTGAAATCACCAACAATGTGGCAGAATATGAAGCTCTTGTTCTGGGTATGAGGGCTGCAAAAGAGATGGGAATAAAGGAGATGGCTGTGTTTGGGGATGCAGAATTGATCATCCAACAGGTCAAAAATATTTATCGGGCCAAGCATCCTCGGCTTAGAAGCTACAGAAATGAGGTATGGGACTTGATTGATAATTTCTTCTCTGCTTTCAACATTGTTTTTTTCCCAAGGGAAGAGAATACCACAACCGACTCCCTATCAGTCTCAGCCAGTTTGTTCAGGATCCCCCTGCCACCAAAGATTAATGGTGAGGTCGAGGTAAGATACAGGCCATCCATCCCGGACAACATAAAGTATTGGAAGGTATTCGAGGACGATCTTGAAATCGAAAAATTTATTCAGTCCGGCGATGAGTTTTCTACATTGCACATCGATCAGGACCCTGATCCCGAAGGTGGCCCCCCCTCTGAGGTATTCTTGAATAAAATTGTTAATCACCAGATTATTCAACTGCCTAGCAATCACATTCCGAGGGGACTGGTCCCTTTAGAAAGACTGTTTGACAAAAATGATGTGGCAATAAAGAGTCGTGTCTCAAGTGAAGATGTTGACATAGCCGAATGCAACATTGGCATGCAGGATGAGCCTAAGTTCGTCAAATTGTCAAGCAGCCTGACTAATGAACAGAGGTCAGAATACGCTAGGTTATTAAAGGAATTCGTTGATGTGTTTGCATGGGCCTATGAAGACCTCAAAACCTATGACACATCTGTCATTGAGCACAAGATCCCACTGAAAGAAGAAGCTAAGCCATTCAGGCAGAAGCTGAGACAGATAAATCCCATGTTGCTACCTGTGATGGAGAAAGAAGTGAAGAAATTGTTAGATGCCCAAATCATTGTCCCCTTGAGGTATTCTGAGTGGGTAGCCAATTTGGTTCCAGTAAGGAAGAAAAGTGGAGAAATCAGACTCTGTGTTGATTTTAGGAACTTGAACAGAAGCTCAAGGAAATACAATCATCCCCTACCCAACATGGAACACATATTGCAGAAGGTAACTGGAGCATCTAGGATATCCATGATTGATGGATTTTTGGGGTATAATCAAATATTAGTCATGCCTGAGGACAGAGATAAAACAACCTTCACCACTCCTTGGGGCACATTCATGTATGCCAAAATGCCTTTTGTATTGATGAATGCAGGGGAAACCTTTCAGGGAGCTATGGATATAGCCTTCATCAGGGAGAAATATCAGTTTGTAGTGATCTATTTGGATGACATCACAGTCTTCTCCAGGTCAGACGAGGAGCACTGCTGCCACTTGAAAAAAGTTTTCATGAAGTGTCGGAGGTATGTCTTATCTTTAAACCCCAAGAAATATTTTTTTTCTATGAAGGAAGAGAAGCTATTAGGCCATATAGTATCAGCAGAGGGAGTGAGAATTGATCCTAGTAGGGTAGAGGCAATTCAGACCCTGTCACCTCCCAGATCCAAGAAGAAAGTTCGGGCCTTTTGGNTTGGGGGAAGATTAATTTTCTGAGGAGATTCATCTCAAATTTTGTTGAGCTGGTGAGACACATCACAACCATGCTCAAGAAGGGAAATGAAGTGAAATGGACCGCTGAACCTAGAGAATCTTTTGTCCAGATAAAAAGGGCATTGATTGAGGCACCTATGCTGATCAGTCCCGACTATTCCAAATATTTCCTGATTTTTTCTTTTGCTTCTTGTGATACAATAGAAGCGGTCTTATTGCAGAGAAATGGTCAAGGGAGAGAGAAACCTATTGCCTTCTACAGCAAGGCATTGAGAGATGCAAAACTCTGGTATGAGGTCATGGAGAAGCAGGCTTATGCCTTGGTGAAAGCCCTCAAAGCTTTCAGAGTCTATGTCTTGCACTCAAAGATCACCGCGTACATTCCTTCTGCCTCTATGAAGGACATCCTCATACAGCCTGACATAGATGGGAGAATAGGTAATGGATTGCCAAGATCCTGGAGTTTGATCTGGAGGTTAAGCCCACCAAATTGATAAAGGGGCAGGGTTTAGCCAAGTTGTTGGCTGAATCCAATTGCAAAGCTTTAGGGATTAACTTCGTCAGTGAGCAAGCCGAGTCATCCAACAAGAGTTCCCAAGGTGCTTTATCACTAGTAGCATGCCCCTGGTACAAGGATATCTTGTACTTTTTGCAAGAATTGAGGCCTTCTGATGGCATGGAAAAAACCAAGGCAAGAGCTCTAAAGCTTAAGGCGGTCAGATATTGCCTCATTGACCAAGCCTTGTACTGGAAAGACCCTTTAGGGGTATTTTTAAGGTGCCTGGACCCACAAGAAGCCCAACAAGTTACATTTTATTTCCAAAATGGCCTTTATGGGGGTCATCATTTCTGGAAGACCACAGCCCATAAGATCCTCTGATCTGGGTATTACTGGCCCACTTTATTCCCTGATATCTGCAGAGAAATCAGAGCTTGCATCAAATGCCAGAATTTCTCAGGAAAGCAACAGCTCAAATCTCTGCCATTAAAGCCTGTAGTAGTTTCAGCACCCTTTCAACAGTGGGGATTGGACTTCATTGGAGAAATTCATCCTCCCTCAAGTGGCCAACACAGATGGATCCTGACTGCTACAGACTATTTCACCAAATGGATGGAAGTTGTCCCCACCAGGAGCACTTCCCACAAAGTAATTATCAGCTTCCTGGAGGATATCATAGCCAGATTTGGCTGCCCTAGCAGAATTGTCACTGATAACGCCACCCCCTTCAGGTCTAAGCCTCTGGTCAAGTTCTATGAACAGTTTGATATTTCACTGGTTCACTCTACTCCCTATTATCCTCAAGGAAATGGATTGGCGAAATCTTCCAATAAAAGTCTGATCAAGCTCATTAAGAAATTAGTGGACGACAATAAAAGGGCCTGGGATTCAAAGCTCAAATTTGCTCTATGGGTTGACCGAGTGACAATGAAGAAGTCCCTAGGCATCTCNCTTCCAACTTGTTTACGGAACAGAGGTCGTTTTCCCTACTCAGCTCGCCTTATCTGTGGCAAAATTCCTCCAGGACCTTGAAGGAGAGCCTAACAATATGGTCAGAAGGATTCATCAGATGGTGGAACTGCAGTAGATTAGAGAGCAGGTCATGAACAGGGCCTACAATCATCAGCAGAAGATCAAGCAGGCTTTTGACAGGAAAGGAAGAAAGAAAGAGTTCGAGCAGGGTGATCTGGTGCTCAAATGGGATGCACCCAGGCAGGACAGGGGCAAGCACAGTAATTTTGATGCCCTCTGGTTTGGGCCTTTCAAGATCCTTGAAGTATTTTCAAACAACACGTACAGCTTGCAGGATCTGGAAGGCAAAGAAGTTTTTAGTGGCCCAGTAATTGGGCATTTCTTGAAAAAATGTTTTTTGTGAGCCGTAGTCGGCTCTTTTGTTTTTGTAAATATTGTTTTTATTTTTAGCTTAATAAAAGACTCCATAGCCCAACAACAAGGCACTGAATCTGAAAAAAGAGTACTTAGAGCATCACAGGGATGACTCTATCCCCCATGGAGCCTAATGTTAGCGACATTTCTTGTAAAGGGGGTAA
>SNQJ01S0062335.1:63005-96740 GCA_010110895.2 Picea sitchensis
AGGCCTCGTAGTGTAATTATTACTTTGAATAGGAAATTGTACAGGATACCCAAGACAGTCCCACCTAGTGCTATTTCCTTGATTTATACTAAGCAATGTAGGAAGGTCATCTCTCAGATGGGGAAGTTTGTCTTCTTCATGATTCGCTCTTAGAATAAGCAAAAGATCACAGCCACGTCTAGGGTCTCTACGGCCGACCTCTCCACATAGCAGAAGCAAGTAGATAAGGTCGTGGAAGAATACTTAGATATATTCTCCTCACCTATAGGGGTACCTCTGCACTGCCAGGTCAAGCACCCCATCGATCTGACCCCCAGTGCACCACTTCCCAATGGCCTAGTCTATTGCCACTCTTTTTTAGAGAATGAGGAGATCAAGTGACATATCCAAGAACTGCTCCACAAGGGGCACAACTGTCCCATCTCATCACCTTGCAGGAGCCCAATCGTACTGGTACAGAAGAAAGATGGAACCTGGAAACTCTATATTGATTACCGGGCTCTGGATAAAATCACAGTCAGAAACTGGTACCCAATTCAGCGAATCGACGACCTCCTTGATCAACTCACAGAGGCCAAATACTTCATTAAGATTGATCTGAAGTCTAGATACCACCAGGTCCCGATAGAAAAAACAGATGTATGGAAGACTGCCTTCAAGTCAAAGGAAGGCCTTTTTGAATGATTGGTCATGCCCTTTGGTTTGACAAATGCTCCAACCACTTTCATGAGGATTATGGACAATATCATATGACCATTCACCAATACTTTTGCAGTGGTATATCTGGATGACATTCTAATTTACAGCAAGACTTGGGCCTAACACTTGCAGCATATTTAGCAGGTTCTGCACACCCTGCGGCAGCATAAGCTATACACCAACTTGGAAAAATGCTCCTTCGGCATGGACAGGGTCCATTACCTGGGATACATCATTGATCAACATGGCATACATGTGGATCTAGCCAAGATACAAGTCATCCGTGACTGGCCAGCCCCAACAACACTCACTAAGCTTCGGAGCTTCTTGGGCCTTGCCAATTTCTACCACAGGTTCATGTTGGGATTCTTCATATTGCGTGGGCCCTCAGCTAAATAAACAGGGGTGGTGATAAGGAAAAATTTGTGTGGGGCCATCCCCAACAACAAGCGTTTGATGATTTGAAGAAACGCTTGTGCTCAGCCCCAGTACTTTCACTACTAGACTTGTAACATCCCTTTGAAATTGAGACAGATGCTTCAAACTATGTTGCGGGCACCATTCTCACTCAGCACGGCCACCCCATGGCCTATCAGAGTGAGACATTGTCAGATACTGTCCATAAGTACCCTACTTACGACAAAGAAATGTACTCCATTGTACAAGCCTACCGCCAGTGGAGACATTACATTCTTGGGAAGGAGACAATCATCCACACTGATCATAATCCATTGTAGTTCATGCAAACACAAGGAAAATTGCAGAATGACTACCATCAAAAGTGGTCCACATACTTGCAACAATTCCACCTCAACATCAAGTATAAAACAGGAAGCACCAATCGCATCACTGATTACCTTCGCAAACTGCCAGTCACGACACTCACCATGGTGCTAGACTCTTGCATCCATGAGACATCTGGATGGCCCCAACTCTATCAGACATACCCTGAATTCCCCACCACCTACTAAATGTTGTGTGCAAATGCAATTGTTGATAATTTCCATCTTCAGGATGGGTTGTTGTGTCATTTGGTCCATATCTGTGTTCCATCAAGTGAGCGAGCGAAGATGATCTGGGAAGCCCACTATAGTTGGGTGGCATGACACTTCTGCGTTGAAAATATAGTGGCGATGATACAAAAACATTTCTACTGGATGAAACTTCGACAGGAGGTCAACAAGTATATTAGGTCCTGCACTGCCTGTGTTATTTCCAAACCGACCACTAAGAAACAGGGCTTCTACACCCCTCTTCCTACTCCTGACAGGCCATGGGAATCCATATCAATGGACTACATGTCGGGCCTCCCATCCACCAAGCGAGGAAATGATGATTCTGGTTTCCTGCAAGAAGAGCATCACAACAGAGGCCACTGCCAAGATCTTCTTTGAATGAGTCTGGGTACATTTTGGAATCCCACAAACCATTGTCTCAGATCGGGATAGTCGATTTCTCAACACATTTTGGTCGAGCCTCTGGTCACTGCTGGACACCAAGCTCACCAAATCCATGGCCTTCCACCCCTAGACAAGTGGCCAAACCGAGGTTTTAAATCGAATGATTGTGCATATCCTTCACATGAATAATTCAAAGCACCCTCGCACATGGAATGAGAGCCTTCCCTATGTCTAACATAGCTACAACCAAGCCCTGCATAGCTCAACTAGACACAGCCCCTTTCAGGTGGGGTTGGGATTCCAACCATTGGGTCCCATAGATGTTGCACTTCCCCTTGCGATCACCTCGACCGAATCATATCCTGCTCCAAATGAAGCTAACAAAGCCACCCGGTTCATTGAGCGGATCAAGCACATCTGCCAATAGGTTTAGGATATCTTACAGAAGTCCAATGACAAGTAAAAACAGTGCCATGATCAACATCGGGTGCCACATAAGTTTCTAGTGGGCGACAAAGTTTGGTTGCACTTGCAGAAAGAACGCCTTACAGGACCCCATCGAAAGATTCACCCACTCTGTTATGGGTCGTAAACTATCACCAAGGCCATGGGGGATAATTATTTTGAGCTCAACATTCCTCCCTTCCTTGGCCTGCACCCAGTGTTCAACGTGGATCTCCTTCGCCCTTATTTCCCACCATTATTGGACACCTCAGAAGTAGAAGAACAATTGACACCAACAAAGATCAACCCTGACTGCATACAATATTCATCCAATGATCATATTGTGGACACACATATCAAGGGAACTTGACAACAAACGATCCATCTTTATCGAGTCGTCAAAGCAGGGCATCTCTTGCACCAAGGCAAATGGCTCACCCGGGGTCAAATTCAGCAAAAACTTCCTCATCTGATGGGAGACCTCAATGCAATGGAGACCATTTCTTCATAAGGAGGGAGGATTTATCCATATGGATATCGGTGGCCACCCGCCTTTTCCAACTCGTTCAAAACAATTTTCTGACAATTTTGGCAATTTACTATTTTTAGCAGTTTTAACTTTCGGGCCATTTTGAGGTCCTAAATGAAGGTTTTTCGGTATAAATATCCTCAATTATAGCCGAACACATGATTGAGCCCCAAAAATTAATCTCCTCAATGATACCTTTCCAATGGGCTATCACACGCCTAAAATGGATATCGTATGCAAACGTTACGACCACGGGAAGTTGATGTACTAACTTACCCAAACGGGGCCCACATGACTTTTGGTGCTTCATCTCCTAGGGTTAGGTTTTTGGATGTCGAGGGTTTTTTGCATTCTTGTTTATTTTTAAAAGTCCTTCAGAACCTCATTGTAATATTCTTCTTGCGAATGCATGCAGTCATCACATCTCTTCTCAGAGATAAGCCGCCACCATTCCAGCAAGCTTGTTTCCGCTGCATTTTACAGTTTCAACTTATTTCGTTATTGAATAGAAAACCATTTTTACTGTATCTCTATTATTTTGTGTTAATAACTTGTTAATAATCTGTATTCATTTCATTATTCTCATAAAATATAGATCACAAGGCAAAGGAAAGAAACTTCACTAAGCGAGATCTCATACTGTTATGGGATAACAGAAAGGAGAAACCTAGTATGCACAAAAAATTGGATGGTTTATTGTCAGGTCCTTACAATATCATGAGTCATGCAAGTATGAACTCTTTCAACCTAGGAACCATGTAAGGAGAGGCTCTAAGGCTTCCGGTAAATGCTTTTCACATCAAGCATTACTATCCACCAACAACATGACAGGTAAGTACAGGTAAGTAGGTAGGCATTTGTATTCATTGTATATACCATTGCATTGCATACTAGAGTAGTTTTCTTTCACACTTGTGCATATGATTGATTTTTTTTTCAGTTATACATATATATGAGTTGGGGGTGATATCACCACCCCAAATGATTACTGATAGTTTCTATTGAGATCAAGAAGGTTACAAGTTATTCCAGAGATGTTGATGTTCTCATGTGCTCTATGGTGAGCACATGTCCCCGAGTTTGAGCCATATGTTATCCCCCACTTTTAGGGATTACGAAGGATATTATGTCTCGAGGCCCACAAGTCCTATACATGGAGTACCAAGAGTGAGATCGACTTGATCATGGCCCTGGAGGGCCCATATTTTGTTCCTTTCAACACCTTCACTTTGTTAGCAACAACAACATCCATCACCTTTGGCTTGGTCCTATAGCAGAGATGGATCTTGCTCCATGAGGTAATGAGTCTGGGTATCATGGTATGTGTCACTCTCATCCTCAAAACCTTTGAATATGTTCATTTAATCCTTTTGTTTCTAACAAATGATTGGATCTTATATTTATCCACTTGACCATGTCTTGGGGGAATGACAGGATGCCCTAGTAAGCCTGTGTCCATAGGCTTTGAGTTGCCACTTGGGGGATTTCTAAAAATTCATCATCCGCTCCCATCATATTACCACTTTTTCATCTTACTTCCCACTCATCCATCCCATTACATTTGTTCGGGCATTGGGTTGGTCAATCCTTTAAGGGTTGCACCTTGCCTTGTGGGAAGAAGGGGATAAAGGCCTAGAAGGTAAAAGCAAGTTGGAAAAACATAAAAGAATAAAAATAAAACCTTGAGATGCTTCACCCAGGGATCCCCAAGAAATCAATAAAAGCCTTCTCAGTAAGAAACAAGAGGGACCCATAAAAATAATAAAACAAGACCTACTCAGAGGATAGGGGGTCTCATCACGAGCAAACCTATTAGGTCCATGGGTATCTAATGGTACAACACTACTAGCAGTTGGTTACCATGCCAAGGTAGTGGCTCTTGGTTGCATGTCCAAGAGAAAGGGGGTCTCATCATGAACCAGCCTTCTCATTTACATGAAAGTTCTTGTGGGTAACATTGCCACCACTGGTCACCATGTGAGGGAAGTGTCCCTTTATTAGCTTCTTGAATAAAAAACAATAAAGAATAAATAATAAAAGGCATGAATGGACTTGGAAACAATTACATCAAGGACAAGTGCAACTTTCCTTCTACAAAGGCACCCATAGGTAAGCCCTGCATTTCCCTCCTATCACTGCACCCCTTATCAGGACATACCTTATCCACCTCACCCATTTACATGACTTGGATATGATTTCTTCGGAAAACATCCCTTTTCTAGTGAACACTAGCCCAATAGGACACCCTGTCACTTCCTCCAAACTTGCATTGTAGATTTGTAAAATGTCTTTGAGCACTTGACTGGGTAAAAGGGGTTTTATGCACACATTTAATAATATTGATGATTATATGTGATTGACATTGCTATGATCCCTGTGACTTATGAGCCCATGGAGGGCATATTTGTTGATGTGCAGGATCATACCCAAAGGACAGGTACCACATTGGATAGGTACACATGGGGATATGATTGGTTTGGACCTTGTTGATGGGCAAATTTGGCAAGCGGTCAACTTGGAAGAACAGGTCTGGTCTGGGGTTGTCCAAGTAACTCAAGCCATTTGGTGTAACCTGTTCTGACGGGTTTTATGGCTCCGTTAGCCAATATAAGATCGTAGTATAAAGAAAAGGAATAACTAACTAATGTTAAATAATAATATATACATAAACTCAAATATAAGTATATGTGTAAGTGTATTTGAGAAAAAAAGGAAAACATAAAAATATCATTATCCTGAAGATGGATCCTGATTTGGATCCGAAACGTCGACATTCTATTGACAAGACTGTGGCTATTCCGACCAATCATGATAAAAATATCAATTATGAACAGAATTTACAAGTTGCAAGTTTTACTGGAAACTTACGAAATCAATGTAAAAATTTTTTTTTTACAGAATCAAATAAAGAAAGCACATTTGAATATTTTCTATTTTCTAATTAAAAAATCTAACAAAACTTGAATTAACTAATTTATGAAACACAGATGTACAGATAGTCAAAGTTGATCTAAACTTTCTGGTTTCACGAATACATAAAATGATAGAAATTAGAAACAAAGTAGCTAACCTGATATTAGTTCGTTAAATGTGTCAATGCCTTTGTATGAGTTAAGAGCATCTAGCTGCCATGCCTACGAGATAAATCTGCAATAGACTTATATTGAAACTGTTCTAAATAATTCACAGAATGTATTGGAAATCGGGATTTAAGAATGAAAAGGGAACACATATTAATTATGTGATCTTATGATCGCAAATGATTACATTCAGAGAAATCTATGTGTAATACATTTGTCTCATGGTTCAACTAAACATCAAAGAGAAATCCTGATATTCAAATTGAAAAGATGATCACAGTCTCAATATCTGGAACAACAAATCATGAATGATATTTATAACATGAATATCCTGAAACATAACATATCATTGAGTCTAAAGCTACATGACATATTAATATATCAAGATTAAATAAAACAAAAAATTAATGAAACACCATTCACAAAGGACTAAAGCCAAAATGTTGTATGTTGTTTCATTAAGTCTTGAGAGTCATTCCTCCATCTTTGGTTCCAGGCCCAGATGCCTTTCATTAACCAAATGCAGAGTATTTAAAGAGTCTTTTTGAAATCTCATCTTCCTATCTCTTAGGATAGGATCAGATCCCATGAGATCAAAATATTACAAATATGGAGGGCCTACAAGCTACAACCACTCATAATCAAATTGTATCTTCAAAAATTACTAAAAGTTTTTTCTTATTTACGAAATAAACAAAAAAGAGATACTAATCATCTAAATCAAGCATGTTCCACCTCATAAAATCAACATCAAGATATACCATGTCCTGAAAATAAAATAGGAACAAGTTAGATAATTTATTAACAACTATTTACTAAATTTTATATAAAAATGACTTGGCTACAGAATCGAGAGATTATGTAGCCAGTCTTATATTGGAAAAAGAAATCTAAGTTTTACCGATTTGATTTAAAAGATAATATGAATGTAATAAGAGGGAAAAAAAACCATTTTACCATTTCAACCAATGACCAAACATGGATCAGGAAAGCTTGAAATTGATTATGGCATTCACACTGTCTGCATTATTTATCACAATGTTGTTTGTCTTCTTAAGATGTTTAGCTTGTCTCTCTTCGTTTGCTCTAAGGTCACGATTTTATTTTATGAGTAATTCATTGAGCGCTGTGAGTGTTTTAATTCAGGCTTGGAGGATAGGCATATCAACATAGTATTGTTCAATCCAATGTAGGAAGACCTCACATTGCACGGGGGAGACGATCTGTTGATGGAGCGTACAGTCAAGACGGGTTGTATCAATACTACCTGTTATGTTCTGATGACCAAGCCTAATACCAATGAACTCACATTTATCCTTGAGACACGGTGGAAGATTATTAACAAAGTCGTAAGGCTGATTAGGATCTGATTTATGACAATATGGATCTTCTTCTGCAAGGAAAATTTCAATTTCAGGATCTGAGACCTCATTGACCTCGATCAGGTCGATCGAGCTCAAATGAGGTTTATATCGATTCCTTAAACTTCTCGAAATGAGACGACCAACTCATTTATTTTGGAACCCTAATGTTGCATACTTCTGTTTTGACTGTTTGCGAGACTTGTTGACATAAGGTTTCATATTGGCATTATGGCCACTATCCAAATCAGGCACAAGAGTTTCACTCCACTCACAACCTACAACATGTTTCTCATGAGGGAACTCACTGGGCATTACTTCATCCCAAGGGGTTTTGGCTAGCTTATTATTCGGACTATCAAAGTGTTCTTTTACTAGTGATTCACCCGAATTAGGGTCGTCTACAAAAACGGTTGGAACGAAACCATTCCTCACTAAAAATCCATCCCAACAGTTTCCTATGGTTTTCAAATGGTGTGTTAATAGAATTTTTATCAAGCCGTGGTGAAAAAGGCTCGAGTAGAGGCTCTATTTTTTATACCTTTTAGACATCTTGTATAGGCTTCTAAGAAAATAGAAAGGCACATTCAAATGAAAACCTATGAAGTGCATAAGCAACTGTATGTGATAGAGAAAAACTAGACCGTAACAACCCTCATAGGTCACAAACTATTTAAGGACAGACAGGAGACCATGCCATCTAACTTTAAGCAAAGAAACATGGATACCTTTTTCACAACAATCGATTTTCCTGGAGGTCATGAAGAGGCTCTAGGGAAATTCTTCTATTTTTGAGTTCTTGAACCACTCTTGACTGGTTGATGGGAGCCCTGTGGCCTCACTGACAAACTCTTCAATTACTTCCAACTGGATATCTCCAACTTTCACCCTATACCCATCAAATGTTTGTGTGAATTCCTTATCCACGTGAAGGTTATACCCTTCAAACATTTTGATGAAAGTATCCCAGCCCTAGCCTTTCAAATCCTTGACTACATCATCATGAGATAGAAACGCTTGAGATCCATTCGGCTCTATTCGGACAATAGGAGCCTTAAAAATATGACTGGATTGTAACAGGGGTGACTCAACATAGCTCTAGGTTTAGATGGCAGGAGTAGGAGAAACAAATTTGAGCGAATAAAATGGAAAGAAACCAAGAAAAATCCCTGCGAAATCATAGTATAAACATCAAGGTTTTGGTCATGAAGTTTGAGCACTCCTGGTAATGAAAACCTCGCTTACAGGGAATGAATAAAACCCTCAACTCATAATGAAAAAATTATCAATTCACTCTGCCAGCAAAAGATCGAGTACAGGATACAATACTTGTGCATTAATTCCCCTGTCTAGCAATGACTATAGTTGATTTGGAAAGGGTTCAAATAAACATGTTTATAATTCAAATGCAAATCAACATAAGTATTATATCAACATTCAACACACTCCAAGTAAAATCATTCAAGTATTAAATATATAGTAGATACAAGAATAATGACCCTTTAAAATAATACCTTGAATAGGAATATAATATGAAACTAAGTTTTCATGTTTGATTCATGCTTTTAGTTATGAATCAAGCATGAAAACGCAAAAAATTAAAGAGTTACCAAACATCTTTTATAATCCAGTAATTATCCCTAAATGATAATATGAGGTGAAGGAAGCTACATAAAGTGTCGTTTATCATTCAAATAGAGAAAACATGTAGGGCTGCCAACAGTGGCGACTTACTGGGCCAAGCAGTTATCTCTGCATCACCAGAGAATTCATGTTAGGAAATACCAGAATGGTTAAAAATTAAGGAATAGTCGATAGTAAGTCAAGTATCTCAATCATATTCAAAAGCATCACACAGTCTAGTGTCAGATGCCCTTCTGTTCAAATGCAATATGATGACAAGTGTTGCACCTCTTTCATCACCTTAGCTAGCAAAATAGAGGTGCTTGCAAGCTTAGTTGGGTTTGCTAAGTAGGACAGCTATAAGGAAAAGGGTTAGAGAAAGAAATATAAAGAGAACAACTAAAAATTAAACTAAGAAATAAAACAACAACTAAACTAATGATCATAGGGACATAAGGACAAAAGAAACAATAAGACCCATGTCACCAATGGTAAGGTTGATATTAGTGAAAGAATACACCAAGAAGAAAGAGGACTATGAGTCCCTTCTTCCTCCAAGGGAGGGCTCTTGGACCCCCACAAATAAGCTCTTCTTACAACTTTGAAAATGAAAATGAAAATGGTGAAATAATTCTCTGCTAATTCACTCAAGGGGTGAGATGGATTTCCCAATGCAATGATGCTAGTATACTCTTGATGAGAATAGAGGATTCCTCAAGAGAATAGTGGCAGCATAACTTTGCTATTGAATTACTTGAAAAATGAAGTGCATCCATGGCCTTTTTATAGCATTCCTTTGAGGTATTGTCCAACCAGTTTGTAGTGTGTAAAGAGGCTAATTAGGGCATTTCTAGGTCTTTGACCAGCCACCCAGTCGAATCCAGTCTAGATTTGAGTGTCAAATCAACTTAGAAGCTGAACCAGAAGTGGGTGGGAGGCCGACCACTCTCATAAATGCGTCGTTTCTCAGGTGCACGGCTTTTTGTGACAACAGTCGCGCATCGGGCGCATGTGCGTGATTCCTGCATTTCTGTTTTGCACATGTGCATGCACGCCCTGTGTATTCATAGCGCCCTTTAATTTTGTCACTGGTTATATAGTTTTTGACCCTTTGGAAATGATTTTGTGATATTTTTGGTCTATGGGTGACCTCATAACTGTTTGATAATGTTGAATTCTTGTAACCATTTGCGGACGAAATTTCAGTGATAATAGATGCCCCCTGATGGATGAGGTTAGGAGCATACGTATAGCCAAAATCCATCAATGTTTCTTCTACTGAGAGTGTTGTTGTAAGAGAGAGCGATAGTTGGATTATCAAGAGTTACCCGTTGGAGAGAGAAGGGAACCTGTAGAACCCGACCTTCCATAAGGTGTGTAAAAATAAACTGTGTACAAATGAGGCGGGCATGCCCCATGCTCGTGTCATGTAACTCAAAAGAGGAATGATGTGTTGATGTAGACAACTACAGCACCCTCGGGGGTGGTCGTGATAAAGGCAGAAGACAATTATAAAGAGGAACATACTCTGAACTGTAGGTAGTGACATCTGTAAGAAATATCATGGATTCTATAGGCGTTGATAGCCCAGCCCAGTTCAGAGGTATTCAGAAAATTTAAGAAACAACTGCAATAGTAGAAAAGTAAGACCCACTATAACATGAGAAAGTGTTGAAGTCGAATGTTACGGGGGTCAATGATAGCAGGGAGAAATTGTAGTTTTCCCTGTGCTATACGAGATCTCTCATTGGATAGGTAATGAGAATCAAGATACTGTCATCCTTCTGGAAAACTGTGTTGATGTCAACAAAAGGGGGACGCGACTCCCAGAAGAAAAGGGCTTCATGAAATCTACTAGGTGAGGTTAGGAACTGGAGGAGGTACATGGTCGAAGTCAATATGTATGGAGATTCAAGACTTCCCTTGGTTGGGGGTATATGCGAAGTATAAGGGGCCGCAACCGTTCAACTAAGTCGAGTGTCAGGGGGACAACAAGACATGGGATAAGTTGTGCCAGAGGTGGGACAAAGTGAACAAACTCAGAGGGCAGAGGTAAGTGACCTGTGGGATACTCAGAGGATATGGATGATGTCAACAAGGGTAGATGATAAGGAGTGCCCCAACCAAGGGTGACATGGGTTGTGTTTGCCAAAAAGGGAAGAAGGTCGCCAAAGGTGACGATAAAATGGTAATGTAAATGCCGAAAACAAAGGCGTTTGTACAATAAATAAAGAATAATTTGGGATGAGTGTACAAATACAGAAATGGGTTCCCCAATGTAATATGGTTGGCCCGAGTAGGGCACAATTTTCTTGGAGAACTGGTGGAGGGTGGGGGCCCCATGGGTGGGTTTCTGTATGAGGTGGGTGAAATGAAGGGAAATTTGCAGATGGGAAAACTAATTGTGGATGAAATGGAGGGTTCATGATACTGTGGAGGTGCAGTCAAAAATAGAACCTTGAAGAGATAATCTGGGAGTCTGGTGGGAAAGCTAGCAAAATGAGGAGAATGAGGATGTGGCTGATTCACGACATAATGTAAGACTATCGGGACTCCCATCCCTAACGGGTTGAAAAACAATATGAGTGTCAATGTGCAAAAGGGTGCTATGAATGGGACAATTCATGTGCGGGAGAGTGATACCGGGTGACAGTACCGAAGATGCAAATGGAGGTGTTGGTACTGCAGAGCTGAACATGGGGATCCTAGAGGTAAATATCAGAGGGTGTGACTGGAGATGCAAGTGAGATTCAGAGGGAATGATTACATGCCAGTGCTGATTATATACCTGAAGGGGTGGCATTGATGTATGATGACCAAATACCTGCACACATGAAAACCAAATACCCGACGTGAACATAATCTGAAGAGAATCGTACATAAGAGCATTTATTTGAGAACTTTGAACATGAGCACGTGTACCTGAATGGGGTATGAAAAAATGGCGCCCTAGGGGCTCAGGATAAATAGTGGCCCAGGGACTATCGTGATGTAGATGACGGGATGTTGATCTCGTGGCTGAAGACAGATCGAAGAACGAACACCCGAAGCTCCCAGAATGGTGTTTGTAAGTTTGGTGGAAAGGCCTATATATAGTTGTAGGGCCCACATTGCCACCTCATTTGTACTTGCTGCCAAAGTGACTGGACGAGAGGTATTTAGAGGATATTTGGAGATTCTAGGAGAATGAGGCAGTCGATCCAGGATTAGCGAGCTTCAGGTTAGTAGTTTGATCATCCTGCATAGAATTAGGTTTTCCATTTTTGGGCAGGGGCTATACGAAGGGCCGTACAGGGGGTTTTACAGATGTGGGCCCCCAAGTGCGCAGACAATCTAGAAATATGCATGCACAAGTGCGTGCCTGCCATCCGGATAGCCACACATGGGGGCGCCCATAAGGGAGACTAAGGCGTGCATTATGTGCGCGCCTCTTGGCTACACAGACACACATGTGTGCACGACTGTGTAGTGGACAGGCGTGCTTTGATGCACGCCTGTGTTATTGACAGGGGCGCATGGAGGCGCCCCTGTAGGGTGAGCAGGTGTGCCTGCATGTGCGCCTATAATATGGACAAGCAAGATTGAGTGTGCGCCTATGGAGTGAACCGACGCGCATACATCCACTCCTGTGGGGTGAACAAGCGCGCATGTGTGCGCACCTATGGTTTAAATAACCGCTCCTTGGGGGCAAGGTTGACGGGTGTTAAACTTATCTTTTTAATGTTTGTGATGGTCAAGGTGGCTGACCTGGGATTGTTTTATGTGGCTATAGGCGATTATTGTGCATGATGCCAATCGGTTGGCGAGAGCGGGATTGGTCCCAGTTGAGGGATGTCGTGGTGATTGAGGATCCGGGGGTACGTGCTACTTTGGCAGCCTATGGGATGTTGGAGTTCTTTGAGTGTTCATTGATACGGGCATAGGAGTATCTCCTACAGTTTCTTATCCAGATGTGAATTCGAGGCCTTCATTGGTTTATGGTGCAGGGAAAGCAAATTGCCTTCACTGTGGTGGAGGATATATATTTTTTGACTGGGCTCCCTTTTCGGGAAACGCCCCTACCAGTGAAGCTGGTGTTACCTGGGGATGTGGTGCTAGTGAAATTGGGCTGGAGGTTATGTTCCAGGGTGAACTTCATGTCAGGCTCCATCGTGAGCATTGGGGCGATGGATGCTCTAGTGCATCGTTGTATAACAACGATGATTGTGAGGGTGTATGGGTCCCTTGCGACTTAGAGGATCAGTGGTGGTCAACTGAGTGTGATGGAGAGGGTGTTGGCTGGTGACCATTTTGCCTGGGGGCGTACACTGCATGCCAAGATGGTAGGGCAGCTGGACCATTGTTGTTCCACTGATATAGGAGAGTTTTCCTTTGGGTCCATCATAGTGGCTTGGTTTTTGGAGAGGGTGCCTATGTTGCGCCCTAGGATTTTATTGGGTGCTCCTGGGGTGCGAGATCCACGACTGAGGTAGTGGTCGACTATTTTGATTTTCCATGGTGGTGGTGAGGGCAGCCACTTCTTCATGACTGAGGTAGTGCAGGTGTGGCAGCAGATGCCGCAGGTGATATTGCAGTTCCCATATGCTGGTGTTGACTTCCAGGATGATCTGGACATGGTGTTACCTCCAGGGGAGGTTTTTGATCACCGAGGTATGCTTATGAGTTTTATATATATGGTTTTTTGAGATAGCATGACATATGTATTTGGTATATATGATGATAGTATCATTTGGTTGTTTGTATGTGCAGATGTGGCACGTCGCTGGCATGAGGTTGAGTTGTTGAGAGCATCGACTCACCAGGAACTGGGTAGACCACCGCGGGGAGGGTCGTGGGTAGGAGAGAGACGTCGATGTGAGGACGTCAGGGTGAGACCAGCTGAGGGGGAGAGAGCAGTGAGGAGACATCGGTTTGATGACCCAGGTGTTGGGCCATCATATGCTCCTTCGGTGGATGCCGGAGTAGATTTTGAGGATATTCGTCGCTACCTAGAGATGGTGCTACAGGGAGTGCCTGAGGGCATGTGGTCGTGTATCCAGGATGAGGGCATCCTGGAGTAGTGTGTGGGGGTTTCACTGCCGTGGTACGATGAGCAACAGTAGCAGGTGCTGCTATGACTGGATGGTTACCTCTCGTTCCGGGGGAACCAGTAGTGGGTGGGGGACCACCACCTGAGGGAGGGGCAGGAGGTGGTGCTCTAGAGGCACCTTGAGTGGTGCTCTATGTATTTTTTGTATTTTTTTATATAGGCTGGTGAGCCCATTTTGTACCGAGGTGCTTCACTGGCCTGCGGATACGTGTATTTTTTGTATGGAAACATTTGGATGGCACTTTGGACTGACTTATATATACATAAGAATACATTTTGAGATCTATGTGATGTTTACATGTGTTTGTTAAATGTTTGATGATGTCTAATCTATATATGCTGTGACAGGTTTTTGATATTTTTATGTATGTGTAGATGTATCTTGATGTGATATATGCCAGTCTAACACAATGTTAGCTAAGTTATCTGTAATTTGATTCAATTGTCTTGAAATATGTGTAAATGTAATGAAATCAAAATGTCGAGATAAAAGTCTAACCTGCAGGTATTTGCGAAAGAGGCAAGGATTGTGGACGCGGTACACATTGTTGAGCTAGAAAACGACTAGTTGAGAGTCGAGAAAGATGCAAAGGTGACGAATACGATGATGCTAGGCATCGGTGAGGAGGCCAATGATGCCAGTGTATTCGGCTTGGTTGTTGGTGGCTGAACCCAAACATATGTCACTCGAATGGAGCATTTCATGTGAGGGGGTATAGAGGGCCCAAGCTTCCAAAGAAATATTTTGTGTCCAACGGCTGGCGCCGTCGGCGTAACCGATGTGGTAGGCCGGTGGAGGATGCATCTATCAATAGCACAAATGATATTTTAGACGTGAGGGATGGAAAAAAAGATTAAAAACACTATTAAAGAAATAACCTAAAGTAGTATGGCTATGCCTAGGCATAAATTTTTTGTAAGTATAACCCATTTATGGGTTCTTTAAGAGAGAGGCCTTTGAGAGAGGCCAGGATGTATTCTCCTTTAGTGAGGCAATGTTGGATAATGTAGGGGCCATGCCATAGTGACTCGAATTTGCCATGACCGAAGGTATCGTGAGCGATATCGTAAGCAAGGATGAGGTCACCTTTGTGAAATGAGTGAAGGTTAACATGGCGATCAAAGGTGGCCTTTGACCATCGTTTAGCTGCCTCATTGTTCTATAATGAAGATCGACGATCTTCATCCAGGGACTCTAAGTTCAGCAAGCGCTTCTCCATTGGAGCAGTGTCAGGTAATAGCTCAATTGTGGTGTGTAAGGTGGGAATTTCACACTCGATGGGAAGAGTGGCCACAACCCCATGGACTAGATGAAATGGTGTGAAACCAGTGGCTGTTTTCATAGCCGTACGGTAAGCCCATAGTGTGGAAAATAACATATGATGCCAATTGGTCTTATGTTTGTTAACCAATGCGCTGTAACATGGTCTTGAGGACCTTGTTAACTACTTCGACCTGTCCATTAGACTGAGAGTAATATGGTGAGGCAAACTCATGGGAGAATCCTAACCAAGATGAGAGTTCGATGAAAATCTCATTCTCGAAGTGTTTCCCATGATCAGAAACTAGTTGGAGTGGTACTCCAAAGTGGGATATGACGTGGTTAAAGAAAAAACATAATGCAGTGTCAGTGGTATTGTTGAAGGTAGGCATAAATTCCACCCATTTTGTGAAGTAATCAACTGTGAAAACAATGTATTTGTGTTCATTGTTGGAGGGGGGATTACAAGTCATGAAGTCGATGCCCCACTTACAAAAGGGGCCGACAGTAATGACTGGGTGAAGAAGAGCAGGTGGTGCTCGTGCTTTTTTGGCACAAAGCTGACATTTCTCTCATCATTTCATGGTGTGAATGCAATCATGAAACAATGTAGGCCAAAAATAACCTGCTCGGATGATTTTCTGAGTAGTGGACATTCCCAAAAGACGGCCCCCACATGCGCCGCTATGGCATTCATTTAAGACTCTATCGACCTCGTCAATAGTTAAGCATCGATGAAGTATGGTGTTGACCCCTCGCCTATATAAGATGTCTCCGATGAGGAGATAGTAGGGGGCCTGGTGGTGGATACGAAAACGATCATCTCGTGAGAGGTGGTTACCGAAATTTTGGGTTCGGAGGTAGACGAGGAGGTCGTCGTACCAAGGGTCATCCGAAGTGATGTAAAAGAGATGTTCGTCGGAGAAGTCGGTATTAACGGGGGCACTAGTAGTGTCAGAGGGGAAGGCCATGACAAATTTGGCAAGGATGAGGGATTTCTTGCTCTTGGGCGTTGAGAATTCAAGATCGTACTCCTGAAGGATAACGATCCATCGGGCAAATTTTCCTTTAATTTTCCGACGGCTAAGCAAGTATTGCATAGGGTTGGAATCTGCGACGACCTTAGTCGTGCGAAGCAGAATGTGATGACACAATTTTTGGACTGTGAGAACGACTGCAAGGGCTAGTTTCTCTTCGTGTCTATACTTCAAGGCTGGCCCAAAGAGGTTTTTACTAACGTAGTAAATGACATGCTCACGATCATCATTACTGATTTGAATGAGTACTCCTGCTAATGAGACAACTAATGCTGATATGTAGAGGATATAGTCACGATTGTAGTTGGGTGCACTAATTAAAGGGGTGTTGGAGAGCGCCATTTTAAGATCGTCAAATGCTTGTTGGGCATGTTCATCCCAGTGAAATGGGATGTCATGGCGTAGTAAGCGAAGGAAACCGTGTGCTCGAGTGGCATAGTCTAGGACAAATCGTGGTAGGAAGTTAGCTTTTCCTTGTAGGCTTTGGAGTTGACGTAAATTCCGGGGAGGTGGAATTTATGTGATGGCTTGGACTTTGAGGGGGTCCATGGTAATACCACTTTGGGAAATGATGAATCCAAGGAGATGCCCTGCAGTGACGCAAAACATGCACTTGAGGGGGTTCAAGCGGATGTTGTATTGACGACAACATTGAAAGATGATTCATAAATCATCCAGATGTTGGGTGTGCTTCTTGGATCGAGCTGTGAGGTCATCCAAGTATGCAAGAATGATATGAGCCAGATCGTGAAAAGTATATGTCATAGCCCATTGGAAAGTTGTGCCAACATTCTTTAGGCCAAACGGCATGACACGATATGCAAAGGTACCCCAAGGGGTAGTGAATGCGGTTTTGTATTGATTGGAGAGGTGGATTTGGATTTGATTATAACCAGAGAAATCGTCCATGAAGGATAGATTCTCGTGGCCTACGCAATCATCGATAATTTGATCAATGAAAGGTGTTGGAAAGTTATCTTTGGGACATGCATGATTGAGATCGCGAAAGTCCATGCAGACGCGGATAGTGCCCTATTTTTTGTTAACGGGTACAGGGTTGGAAACCCATGATGTATAGGCGATGGGGTAGATGAACCCGATAGCGCGTAATTTGTCAATCTCAGCTTTGATGGCCGCTGCTTTGGATGGGTGTAACGGTCATTGTTTTTGACAAACTGGGGTTATGTCAAGCCAAGTGTCTATGCGATGCTCGACGATCGAGGGATCAAGGCCAGGCATTTCTGTGTATGACCAGGTAAAAATATCCCGATATTCTTGGAAGAGGGATTTACAAGCGATGATTTCTTGAGGAGTGCAAGCGGTGCCAATGGTGATTTCCTCAACAACTCCATTTTTTATGGAAATATCGAGCTTGATGGTCGGGGAAATGTTGGCCATGTTGCCTTCTTCAAAAGCATCAGGGGCAGGAATGGGGTTGTTGAATCAGTCAATATGCCCTGATGGGATAAAATCTTTGGTTTCGACTGCATATATGGGGTGTGGATTAGGAGGCGTGGAGGCTTCCTGTGGAAAGAAGAGTGCTCGATGGTGGAGCGCATCCCATGGGTAGTTGGGGGCGTTTAGTTCCTCGAGTATGTCCTCATCACAGTGAAATTGGTGGGAATACAAGGGGTATAAAAGAGAAATATCGGTGACTGTCACCGTGTGGTGGCCTTTGGGTGAAGAAGAATCAAGGGGAATGATGCAATGAGATTGCGATGGTTCACTCGACATAAACCAAATATTGAAGTACTGAGGAGTACCAATGGTAGTTGAGTGTAGTATTTCCATAGGGAAATGGATAGGAGAATTGGGGGGATTTGGGGGTGAATCCTTGGATAGGTCATCCAAGAACCATGGAGGTGTTGGGAGTGCCTCGGGTTTAGGAGAAATGATATGAAGAATCTCTAGTGACGAGGTAAGGTCGACCATCGATTCTGTAGGGAGCATCGAGGATTGAATCAGGGTTAATTGATGTTGCCTGTATTCAATGATCATAGGACATTGGTATGTAAAATGATCTAAGGATTCACATAGAGAGCAAGGGCATCTCACACGTTCATTGACTAAAGTTATGACATAATGTATGTCAGTGATTTTGGGGAGGGATGATGTAGCTAGGTTGGGTTCGTTCTGGAAACTTTGGTGCATTGTGGCTAATGTCTGCTAGAAACATGATAGTGTTGGGCAATGGTGTGTATAATGGCCATATTCTGAACATATAGTGCAAGCGAATTTGGTTCATAGCCCTTTACTACTTGAATGAGGGGTGGTAGCGGCAGTAATTGCTACAGTGGTGAGTGTTGATGGAGTTTGATTGAGTGGAATCAAGTTCCGTAACTCTGATAGAGATGGGCAGTTGTTGGTTTGGTGTCCATCTTGCTCACATAGCGTGCACGAAGGTTGGACGCGTGGGGGAAGTGGAGCTGTGGGCTCCTTCTTCTTTTGCCTACCCCCAACTGTGGTAGGGAGGGTAGTGAGTGGGGGTGTAGAGGGTATGGTGGGAGTGAGTATGGGAATTGTCATTGTGATTCCTTCCATTTGGGGAGGAAGGGATGGTCGAGGGACCATCTCTAGTAGATGTAAATACCAAACTAGAATTGCTAACACCATATTAGGGAGGGTAAGCGTTGTTGCTACTTGGAAAGCTTGTACGCCTGGTGGAGGGTAAAAGAAGGGGATTTGAGTAATGGCTTGGAGAACTGTTTCCCAAAATGTGATATGGCCTTAGGGAGAGGTGGACTCGTGACCTTGTGGAGTTGACGAGTTTGCAGGAGGCTCATGAGGGGGGAGCTCTGTGACTAGTGGGACGTCAGATATGATAGAAGCCTCCTGAGGAGGAAGGGTATCCATTATGTCAGTTCCATTGGATGATATGACGCATACTTGATTGGAAGGATGAAGAAGCGGTGGCGCACCGTGGTAAGTTCCTAACAATGATGGGTCTTTGAAAATTTCAGGACCCATTTCGATGATTGGGTATGCGTCATGACTCGTGTGGATGAGAGGGAGGATGTTATCGATGTTGGCAGAAGGGTTGGGCTCGTAATGGGAGACTTGGTCAATGGTAATGATCTTCCCATTATGGGAGAACATCATCGTTCGAAAGATGGAAGAGGCAACTGCCTTCATAGCGTACATGTAGCTACGACCGAACAGGATATTATAATCAAGTGGGGCGTCAATAACTTCAATGTCAATAAGAATGGTATTGCCCCCGAGTTCTACGGGAACATTTTGGAAGAGCCCTTCAGGAGACGATGGTCATCCATCATAAGCTCGTAAGGTAATGCTAGATGGTATGAGTTTGGGGGAACCAAGTTTCTGCCATACAGATTTGGACATAATGCATGTGGATGCGCCTTCATCGATGATGCACCGATGAACTGTTATGTTCTGAATTTTTACTAGTATTTGAAAAGAGATTAGAGAGGGAAGGTGAGGTTCTCTGTTGTCAAGATCAAATGTAATGAGTCGAGTATCTGCGGGGTCGACTGCCCCCAAGGTGGAAAGTAATGATTTATGTTGAGTGGGACAAGTCTGCAGGACTTCTAAGACTGACATGGTAGTCAGGGATTGTGCTAAGTCATCAACCAAACTGTAATTATGAGTTGCCCTAGCTTGTGGGTTGTGGACATTCCTGCACAATGGGATGCGAGTGATCCGAAGAGGTGGTTCTACGTTAGGGCGAGGGATCACCAACGGGGGTCCCGTTGGTGCAGGGATTGTTTATGGAGGAATGGGAGGAGACTCAGCGGGTGCATGGTACTGATGATTACGTGTTTGTAGAAGGATTTCTTCCTCACTAGTGAGGAGGATGGTGCGATCTGCGGGATTGTTTGGGTTGAGATACTGACCCAACTGAGGTGGGGTAGGTTGCGTGTCTTGTTGGGTGTTAATCACACCTTGGTGTGGAATGGGATTATGTAGTACGACTGGTGGGGGTTGTTGCACATATTGTTGTGGGGCCTGATGAGGGGCAAGCAGTGCTGGAGGATGTGGTAGACTGCCTGAGTCTTTCAGCCATTTGAAATCAGCGAATTGGGGGCAATGATGAGTATAATGACCGAACTCACCGCAAAGGGCACAAGGGAAGTTGGTTTTGAAAGTATTATTATTTCTCCCTTGATGCCTATTTTTATTGCCCCCCTAGGGGTTTTGATTCCCTTGGTTCTGGTTGCCCCCAATAGGTTGGTTTTGCTGGGGATGATTCCTGACTTGACCTGGGTTGTTATTGTTCCTGTTTCTTCCTTTATTTTTGGCATTATTTGAAGGGTGGGTCGAATTTACCGTATTCAGTTGTTCAAAATTTTGATATTGCTGAACGGGAGAGGGTTGAACAAAATTCACCCCCGTGTGAGGATGTGGGGGAGCCATGGGTTGTGGGGGACCAGGAAATGGAAAGTACGAATTCTATGGGGGTAACGATCCATAAGGTACATAGGAAGGTGTGGTGCTTTCGCTAGTACTATAAGATTATTTAGAGGGTGTACCAGAACTTGTTTGAATAGGTGGGTGTATGGGGGGTGTCGGAGGTGGCCCACTGATGGGTGGAGGCATAACAATAGGGTATGGTTGTTGATAAGGGGATGGGGGGTAATAAGAGGTGCCCCCATATGCTGACAGATATTGAGGTGTGCCATACATTGGTGGTTGTTGGGGTTGTGGACCATGGTGAGTGGTATTACCAATCAGTCCGTCTGCTAAGTGAGACATCCCAGGTTTGTCTTGGCCAAACGGCACGGGTTTGGGGAGATTAGGAAGTACCATGTATAAGTACCCTGATTGTGAATAGATGAGGTCATATTGTTGAGCCTTACTAATGGCTTCTTCTTCTGATTGAGGGAAGGTGGAAGCTACATCCTTACTGAGGAGAGAGACAAGTGATCTAAGAAACCAGTCAAGGCACTGTTGTTTGGTGGTTTTGACTTTGCACAAACTACATCTTCTACACCACTCGTGAATGTGATCAGCGATATGTGTGGTTGAGGTTTGTTTGAAATTAGAGAGTAGTTCCAGAGCATTGTCATGGCAGATTGGTAATTGGAAGAAGGTCAAAAATGCTTTGTCCAAGGACTCGAAAGTCACGTGGGACCCCAATTTTTCATCTACATACCATTTGGCTGATGGGCCAGTGAGTGTGCGTTGAAATAATCTAAGTCTGATGGAATCATCCATAATGCTGATGGAAGAGCACCATAGGTGGAAAGTCATGACATGATTGGTAGGGTCATCCCCTGCCTTTCCTTCAAACTTGGGGATATCTGAAGGTAGTTTGGTGGGCATTGCAGGCCATGTGGGGTCATGCAATATAGGATCATTAGTAAGTTTGCTTAGATCGGGTATGTTAAGAGAGGGCAAATATGGCATCAAGAGTGTTGGTTGAGGATTAGCTCCTGCCATGGTATGAGTGTTCTGTGAACCTGACCCTTGAGGGGGGCTAGGTGGGTTAGTACTTCCCCCGTGAGAGGAAGTTGCCCCCCCGCTTCCGTGTAAGGGAGAGCGAGTGGATGGAGGACCTTGGGAAGTGGAACCAAGTAACATGGAACCAAGCAAGGCTGATCCTAATACTGTGGCACTCACTGGAGTGTGAGAAGGTGGTGTCGATGAGTGGGAAATACCAGATACTCCCCCTAAGATAGGAGGGAGGTTTAGCAAGTGTCCATAACGACGAGGATTCTGTGGGTCCCCTATGATGTCCGACTAGCTGAGTGAATGTGTGCAAATGGTGGTGAGAGTAATAAAGAAACAAGAGCCTTTGTTGTAATTTTTGAACTCAACACAATATATATCTAAATCAACATGTAATCAGAAGTGCATCATAAATAAAGTAAAAGTAGCATATATGTGGATAAGGGGGGTTTTGTCCGCGTAGGGAATCAAAGAAAACAAAATGCTTGTGTCCTAAAAGACGTAACGTCCTTCCTCTCGAATAGCACTGGACCTTCCAATAGTAATCAATAGTGGGGTCTGAAGTCACCGGAAGAGAAACTAGTGAAGGATGAAATAATCGGTTATAATGAGGGTAAAGGGGGCATATCCCAAAAGAGTTGGTGATATTTCCCAATATCCACACAAAATCCGATCAAGGTGCGATTGCAGCCCACAATTTCCACCTGGGTAGATGTCCTAAAATTTGGTCACTAGGTACCTCGGTCAAAGTGCTGCATTTAGATTTTCGGCCTAAGAAATGGGTCACGGGATGGATCCCATCCAAGAGGTGGGTGCATCAAGGGGGGACACACAGAACAACCAAACCTCGGCCTTCAACCCTTCATGGGTATCTCCCTGCCTTATGGTGTTAGGAACACTTGACTTGGAGGATTTTTAGTTCCCTATTTGACAACTTCTATGGTTTTGACAATGTGAGAACCAGATAGCGGGGAGTTATTTGGATGCCTATTCCCAAAATCCTACCTAGACTAAAAAAATTCTTTTGGCACCTCCTGTGGAGGAAAACTTAGTGAGTTTTTAGAAAAAATTTAGATGTATTTGTTTGGGAGGTTGGGGGTGTGAACCAACCTCATTGAATTTTAAATGGGAGTGGATAGTTTCATCAAGAAAAGGGTGGGGTGATTCAGAATCCCTTGGGAGGAAACTTATTTTGACCTCCACGTTTCGAGAAGAAAACTATGTGAGTGATAAGTGACTTTTGTGTGTGAATGAGTGAAAGTGTGCCAATGTTTTAATGAATTAGGTGTCGCCTTGCTGCATGTGGACTTCACTTGGTCCTTACAAGTGTTGATTACCTAATTAACTAAGTGTCTTTGGTACAACCTTGCATAATTCAAAAGTCCCTAGGAAGCTAACATGTGGACATGTGGGTCCGTTACTATTCTTTTAACCCCCTATTGTGATTTAATCTAAGAAAAGATTTGAAACTATCCAAGATTATGATCATGTGGGTATGTGTGGGCTCATTATGAAACCTTTAAACTTCCCTAGTGATTTGATCTAAGAAAGTAAATTTCAACACTATCCTATCTTTGTAGCATGTGGGCATGTATGGGCCTGTTACAATCTTTAAGATGTGTTTGAAAAATAAACTAAGAGGAGTCCCAAGAAGGGTTGTTGTCCTCTCCTAAAGGTTTTAATCTTCTTAAGGGAGATGAAATTGTCCCACAATCTTTTTCTGATTCTCAAGGTCACTTGGAGGCACAAGAGAAGAGTATACTAAGCGATTGTTATCCAACTTCTAGTCCCAATGCAAGTTAGATGTGACTACAAATGATTCCAACTTATATTTTTAGTCAAAGCAAGCCATCCATGTGGAAAAATGAAAGCAAAAAGAGGAAAAAATGATTTTAAACCCCCTAAGTGCCTATGTGTTTTGACTAATCCCTTTATATGAATAGGGACCTAAGTGTGGTGTAGCTTAAAACATGCATGAAATCACTTTTAAGAAGGCTAGGTACCTTCCCGAAATCACAAAAAACCTTACAATATCTATTTTTTGCATAGGTGCATGGGTCTCAATGGAGACAGAGGTGCACTGAGTGCCTGTGCGAAGACTGAAATGAACTCTTGGGTGCAGGTGCGCAGAACAGAACTGTGACTTAGGTGCATGTGCGCACGATGTGCGTTTGTGGGCCACAAAACTCGTGCACAATAGACACACAGTCGTGAAGAAAAATTTCGACTGGAATTCTCTCAATTCAACTTGGAATTAGATGTTTAGTAGGTCGGCTTGGGCCGGTTAATGCACCTGCAAGTTAAATAAACCAAAAGAAGAGCTAGAAAAACCCAAATCGGGTAGGAAATTGATACCTTTCCCAAGTGGAGTCGCCAATCCATTGTGCCTCTTTCGTCACCTTAGTGAGCAAAATAGAGGTGCTTGCAATCTTAGTTGGGTTTTCTAAGCAGGACAGCTGTAAGGAAAAGGGTTAGAGAAAGAAATATAAAGAGAACAACTAAAAATTAAACTAAGAAATAAAACAACAACTAAACTAATGATCATAGGGACATAAGGACAAAATAAACAATAAGACCCGTGTCACCAATGGTAAGGTTGATATTAGTGAAAGAATACACCAAGAATAAAGAGGACTATGAATCCCTTCTTCCTCCAAGGGAGGGCTCTTGGACCCCCACAAATAATCTCTTCTTACAACTTTGAAAATAAAAATGAAAATGGTGAAAGAATTCTTTCCTAATCCACTCAAGGGGTGAGATGGATTGCCCAATGCAATGATGCTAGTATACTCTTGATGATAATAGAGGATTCATCAAGAGAATAGTGGCAGCATAACTTTTCTATTGAATTCCTTGAAAAATGGAGTGCATCCATGGCCTTTTTATAGCATTCCTTTGAGGTATTGTCCAACCAGTTTGTAGTGTGTAAAGAGGCTAATTAGGGCATTTATAGGTCTTTGACCAGCCACCCAGTCGAATCCAGTCCAGATTTGAGTGTCAAATCAACTTAGAAATTGAACCAAAAGTGGGTGGGAGGCCGACCACTCTCATAAATGCATCGTTTCTCAGGTGCGCGGCTTTTTGCGACAACAGTCGCGCATCGGGCGCATGTGCACAATTCCTGCATTTTTTTTTTGCGCATGTGCGTGCACGCCCTGTGTATTCATAGCGCCCTTTAATTTTGTCACTGGTTATATAGTTTTTGACCCTTTGGAAATGATTTTGTGATATTTTTGGTCCATGGGTGACCTCATAACTGTTTGACGATGCTGAATTCTTGTAACCATTTGCGGACGAAATTTCAGTGATAACAAGAAGTTTTAATTACGAGAAAAATGATATTTAATCCAATGACTCTGATACTGTTGACAGGGCCGCTGCTGCCAGCAGACATCCATATCCTCAGCAGGGATGTCAATTAACCCACTCTAGCACCTCTATCTCGTCCAAGAATTATCAATTCAATATGAAGCACATTCTATGATTAATATCAAAATTTATACCTGATAATTTTCTTGAACCCAACATTGCTTCGTTGCCAGCGGGCCTGTTCAGTACCCCGGCGAAGATGTCTTGGAATCATGCATACAGTTATCCGCTACCTGTAGACCTGTTCAGTATCCTGGCGGGTTTACAGACACTTCCCACAACTCTCTAGAAGTTAAATTTGTCATAAATTTTATGATCTTAAGGAGAGAGGGGTGCTGCTGAAAATTTCAGATTCTGAAATACTTGGTATTTTCCAACTTAATTTTTCTCTTGATGACCCTCATCATGATCTGATTTAGTTTTCTTATAAGAATAACTTTTCGAATACAGGAAGGCATACTTGAGTTTTTTTCTTTTAAAATCAGGGACAATGTAAAGAGCTTTAATGATGATCGTGTCTTCTCATGATTATAAAGTGAAACCAGGAAGATTATTCCGAACAGGAAGTTTCTTTTGCTAGTCCGAGTTTCAGCAATTTACAACACTGATACTTTGAAATGACCTTGACTGTTTCTTTATGATGAGGCATTCTCATTTCCTTTCGTGAACTAAATAGTGACACAGACATAAATTTATTCAGAAAGTAGTGAAAACAAGAAAAATGAAAAGAACCAAAATAAAAAACAAAAACATAATTAAAAAAAACAAAAATATGTACAGAGGTGAATCTGGAATCATCGAGAAAAATACCTATTGAGAGCATGGCCATTCAATGGAAAAGTTTCTGGCTGTCCCTCCAAATCATGTAGATAGAAAGCGCTAGGACCTAGTTTTTCAGAGATTACAAATGGTCCCAACCATAGATTCTAGAATTTCGTGTGTTCCCCTTTTTCCTTGTGGGGTTTATCCTATTTGAGAACCAGGTCTCCTACCTCAAAGTTCCTATCTGAAGAAGAGATTGAACCAAATTAGTTTTTGAAAATCTATTGATGTTGATCCAACTTCTTCTTTGCTTGCGTTCTTACTTCCTCTAGCTTTAATAAAGAATTGATTTGATTTTCCATAGGAGGACAAACCTCTTCTTGAACTTTCTGCGATAATTGCAGAGATGGGAGTAAAACATGTGGAAGAAGGATTGCTTCTCTCTCGTAAACAAGAAAGAAAGGAGAATTACCAATAGAGGTTTTGGGTGTCACTCTATTAGTCCAGAGTGCATTAAATAGTGTGTTGTGTCAGTTCTTATGGTTTTCAGAAACTGTCCTCTTGATGATCTTGATTAAATTTTTGTCTGTTGATTCTTCCAGACCATTTCCTTGGGGGTAGTAGCTGGGAGAATATTTTAATTTGATCCCTTTTTCTAAAGTGAACATGTTCATATCCATGGATGATAAATAAGATGTGTTGTCAAAGACTAAACATTCAGGAATGCCAAATCTAGTAATGATATTCGAATTAAGGAAAGATACTACCTGATTTGTGTTTACCACTTTCAAAGGTGAAGCTTTGGACCATCTGGTAAAATAATTGATTGTTGTAATAATATACTTGTGTTGTTGTGAAGAAGAAGGATTGATTGGGCCTATGATGTCAAGACCCCACTGCTAAAAAGGAGAATCTATAGTAACGGGTTGTAAAGGGAATGCTACATTTTTCACCCGTCCAACAGCCTTTTGGCAAATTATACATTTGGGACATAGGGTGTGAGCATATTTAAACAATGTTGGCTAATAGTACCCAGATATTAATACTTTGTGGGAAGTGGTGTCTCCACCAAAGTGTCCACCAGATTCACCTGCATGAAGTTCATATAGCACCTTCCCTGCTTCATCTTTTTCCAAACAACGCATAAGAACACCATTGAAATTCTTTCGAAACAAAACATCATTTATGAACTGGAAATATGTAGATTTTAACCTGAGTGATCTTCTATTTCTAGGATCAATATGGCGAGGGGAATATCCATGTGTCAAATAAAATTTAATATCATCATACCAAGAATTAGCAACAGCTTGTGTACAATTTACATGTTTCTCATTGTGTTGATTTTTATTCAAGATTTTAATTTGTTTTTCTTGTTCTTCAACTGAATCAACCACTAGTTTACATAGGCCTTGACCTCTAACAATTTGTGCAAGAGTTATTTCGAGGTCATACTCTTGTAACGACGTCATCCAGTTTGATTGTTTTTCACCTAGTTCATTTTGTACTAACAAGTTTCTCAGAGCGGGGTAAGGAACAATGACTTTAGTTCTGGATTTCAGCAAAAATGACTAGAAGTGTTTCACTTCTTTAAAGACAGCATACGCCTGTTGATCTATGGCCAGGAAATTCAGTTCAGCCCCTTTGAAAGCTGAGCTCATGAAGGCAATGGGTATTTCATTTCTTTCAACATTTTTTTGTGTTAACACAACGACATAAGATTGGTCGGAGGTGAAGGTGTAAAGAGTGAAATCCCGGGAGAAATCAGGACTCATCAAGAAAGGATCTTCTATTATTGTTTTTTTAATAGATTCAAAATCTTGACTTTCTTGGGATCCCCAGCGATACTAAATATCCTTTTTAATTAAATTTTTTAAGGGTCTTACCATTTCTGAGAAACTTGGGACAAATCTTCTGACGAAATTTATCTGGTCTAAAAAGGATTGCATGGATTTTTTTGAGGAAGGAGGGAGAAGTTTGGAAATGGCTTGGGTTATTTTGGGATCGATGATCATTCTGTCATTGGATACTATGAACTCGAGTATTTTTCCTTGTTCTACCGCAAAGACTAATTTATTAGGGTTGAGAGATATGTCGTACTTTCGACATTGTTCTAAGATATCCCTAAGGTGAAATAAGTGATCTCTCTTGTTTTTAGAAAAAATAATGTCACCAAGATAGACCACTAGTGAGTGATTTATGAGACCATGAAAAGAAATGTCCATTGCCCTCTGGAAAGAGGCCCAGACGTTTATAAGCCCAAAGGGCATCTTCCTGTAGCCATAAGTGCCCCATGGAGTACGAAAAGTGGTTTTGAGCTAATCCGAGGGAGTCATGAGGACTTGGTTGTATCCCGAAAAACCATCTAACAGGGATAGTCTTTCAGAACCAGACACTTGTTGAAGAATTTGTTCCATCGGAGGAATGGGGCAGTTATATTTATCGAAGGCTCAATTCAAGTTACGAAAGTCGACACAGAGTCGAATTTCACCACTTTTCTTTCTTACAGGAACTAGATTAGACACCCATTGTGTGTGTCTGACTGGGAAAATTATCTTTGCATTTAGTAATTATCTTTGATAGTGTGTTCCAATTTTGGGTGCATCTTTCGCAACTTCTGTTGAAAAGGTTGAGTTTGTGGTTTCATGGGAATGACATGTTGTATTGTATTATGATCAAACGTTTTCAGGTCATCGTATGTCCAAGAAAAACGTCTTTGAATTCTTTAAATAATTTTATGAAGGAATATCGTTCTTGCTCAGAGCATCCCGTTCCCAAATTTATGTTTTGAGGATTATCCTTAGTCCCTAAATTTACCATTCCATAAGTCAAGGAAGAATTGTTTGTTTTACAATTAATTGTCCCTCTAAATTTATCATGCAAGTCATAAAACGTTTCTAGTCTTATAATATATTTGGGGATATAATTCACCATATTGGGCGTCGATTCGAGAGATCTAGGATCTGATATTACCGTGAAGTTGTGAAGGTTTTCATCGTGAGTGCCTTCGTCGATGACCGCACCTTGGAAGGTGTCTTCCATATGCAAGAAGTTCATGATTTGTTGATCATCGTCAAACACTCTCCAATTGGTAATGTTATCCGGGATTGACGGCATGAACAACAATTCAATCGATAATGAATTAGGAGAAATACCTTCTATGGGCAACAGTTTAGAAGTGACATTATCCAATAAATAAGCCTCTGAATTACTTAGTCTAGGAATGGAATTTATGTTAAATGATGAAAAATTTTGCATTAAACTCTATACCTCAATTTGATATCTTTTTAGATGTGGTGAAAAGCAATGTATGGAGTTCCTTACCTGATTGAACACGATTTCTAAATCACTTAATACCATTAAATTTCTTACGTCCATATCCACATCTTTCCTGAGTCCTTGTAAAAGCGCTTTGTATTCGTCGGTGTTATTGGTGCACTCAAACTTAATCAACACGCAATGAAAGTCTTATTACCTGTGGGATCGATGAGTACACATCTTGCACCGACTCCTTCTTTGGATTTGGATCCATCAAAGTACAACGACTAAATTTGAGCTTCGTCCGCAGTGTTTGACACACTTGGTGAAGCTGATGACTGAGTATAGGTCATAAGTTCTGATTGTTACCTAGAATCAGTGAAAGGTGAAATTTTGGTCATGAAGTTACCAAAGAAGGTGTTCATTCCCTACATTTCAAACGAATTAGTAGATGCAGTAAATGGTTCATTTGCATCATTTAGATCCATCATGGTATGCTTGAGATAGTGTTCATGATTTATCCTGATTTTATTGGGATGTCCATTTTTCGGCAACCATAGATGAGACCAATCTGTGGAAAAATAACCATGTAGTTGTTCGGACTAGTCCCTTCTTAAAAACAAACAATATACTTCAGGGATGTCAACAAAAAATATTGTCAATAATTTGTTGAACCTTGGGATCTTCATAGACCCTGAAAGGGTCTAATCAACAAAATATGTTCGCCCCCTAGTTAACAAAAGTTCCTTGCAGTCCTTTTTCGGAAAGATCGAATTCATTCAAAGATTTGTCCCAAGCTTTGCCGAAAGGATAAAACCCATGAGTTCTTTACTAAAAAAGGATGTTGCCTTCAGGTGGGATGATAAAGCCATCCAGTCTTTTGAAGATATAAAGGATGCTATCCACCATGACCTAGTCTTGATCAACCCAGCTTATTCACGAGATTTCATAATATTCTCATTTGCCTCTCAGGATACCATTGCAAGTGTTTTGATGCAAAAGGACACTAATAATTATGAACACCCCATGGATTTTATGAGTAAACTCCTTAGAGATTCAGAGTTGAATTATTCCATTACTGACAAGCAATCATATTCCCTTGTAAAGTCCCTTAAGCATTTTAGAAACTACGTTGGTTACAAAAAAATCAAAGCTTATGTCCCTTACCCGACATTAAAGGATGTCTTATCACAACAAGATTGTAAGGGTACTAGGGGTAAATGGGTCTCCAAAATCCAAGAGTATGACTTAGAGATAAAACCAACCAAGATAGTAAAGGGACAAGGTCTGGCCCAGATGTTAATCGAGAGCAACCAAGAAACCATACAGTTGGGAGAAAGTGAACAGATAAATGTAGTGGTCAGTGAATTAGAACACGATGAATGGTATTCTGATATCATCTATTACCTTAAGAATCTATCATGCCCCGATCAGTTAGTAGACTACAAAAGAAGGGCCTTGAGACTTAAGGCTATGGAATATTGTTTAACCGAGAATGGCATTGGTTGGAAACATCCTCATGGGGTTCTCCTTAGATGTGTTAACCAAGAAGAAGCAGGGAAATTATTGAAGGAATTACACTCAAGACTTTGTGGTGGACATTTCGCAACTCATACTACTACCCACAAGATCCTAAGAGATGGATATTATTGGCCAACATTGTTTTCCGATACTCACCGGTATGTCCGATCTTGCCAGTATTTCTCTGGTAAACCAAAACTCCCAGCACAACCTTTAAAACCCGTAGTAGTGGAAGCTCCTTTTCAACAATGGGGTTTGGATTTCAATGGGGAGTTTAAGGATAATTCAAGAAATGGCTACCGATGGATCCTAACAGCCACAGATTATTTTACTAGATGGGTAGAGTCTATCCCCACAAAGAAACCCACTGAGGAGGTAGTCATGAATTTTTTGGAGGAACGAATCATAACTAGGTTCGGTGTCCCTTCCAAAATTACCACAGACAATGCCAAGGCATTTATCTCCCATGCACTAGCATAATTTTGTTTCAAGTATGGCATTGTCCTATCCCACTTCTCCAACTACTATCCACAAGGGAAGGGATTAGAAGAATCTAGCAACAAGAACCTTATGAATATTCTCAAAAAGGTCGTGGGGGAAAATAAGAATTCTTGGGATAGAAAAATTAAATACGCCTTCTGGGCAGATCAAATAACAACAAAGACCACGATGGGAAAGACTCCTTTTGAACTTGTATATGGAATAGAGGATAAACTTCCTGTAAACCTCCAAATACCCATCCTCCGTTTTGCTCAAAAATATGCTACAGATGAGGAAGCAATCCAAGGGAGAATTAACCAATTGATAGAGTTAGATGAATCTAGAAGAAACACCCTAAGTCAAATGGGAATAAATGAGGAAAAGATAAAAACACTTTTGATCACAAGGCAAAGGAAAGAAACTTCACTGAGGGATATCTCGTACTGTTATGGGATAAGAGAAAGGAGAAACCTGGTATGCACAAAAAATTGGATGGTTTATGGACAGGTCCTTACAAGATCATGAGTCATGCAGGTACAAACTCTTTCAACCTGGGCACCATGGAAGGAGAGGCTCTGAGGCTGCCAGTAAACACTTGGCACATCAAGCATTACAATCCACCAACAGTATGATAGGTAAGTACAGGTAAGTAGGTAGGCATTTGCATTCATTGTATATACCATTGCATTGCATACTAGAATAGTTTGCTTTCACACTTGTACATATGATTGCTTTTGTTTCATTTATACATATTTATGAGATGGGGGTGATATCACCACCCCAAATGATTACTAATAGTTTCTATTGAGATCAAGTAGGTTACAGGTTATGCCAAAGATGTTGAGGTTCTCATGCACTCTACGGTGAGCACATGTCCTCGAGTTGGAGCCAGATGTTATCCGCCACTTTTAGGGATAACTAAGGAGATTATGTCTCAAGGCCCACAGGTCCTAGACATGGAGTACCGAGAGCCAGATCGACTTGAACATGGCCCTGGAGGTCCCATCCTTTCTTCCTTTCAGCACCTCCACTTTGTTAGCAACAACAACATCCATCACCTTCGGCTTGGTCCTATTGCAGAGTTGGATCTTGCTCTATGAGGTAATTAGTCCAGGTATCATGGTATGTGTCACTCTGATCCTCAAAACCTTCGAATATGTGCATTTAATTAATTTTTTTCTAACAAATGCTTGGATCTTATATTTATCCACTTGACCATGTCTTGGGGGAATGAAAGGATGCCCTAGTAAGCCTGTGTCCATAGGTTTTGAGTTGCCACTGGGGGGATTTATGAAAATTCATCATCCACTCCCATCATATTACCAGTTTTTCATCTTACTTCCTGCTCATCCATCCCATTACATTTGTTCGGGCATTGGGCTGGTAAATCATTTAAGGGTTGCACCTTGCCTTGTAGGAAGAAGGGGCTAAAGGCCTAGAAGTTAAAAGCAAGATGGAAAAAGATAAAAGAATAAAAATAAAACCTTGAGATGCTTCGCCCAAGGATCCCCGAGAAAGCAATAAAAGGATTCTCAGCAAGAAACAAGAGGGACACATAAAAATAATAAAACAAGACCTAGTCAGAGGATAGGGGATCTCATCATGAGCCAGCCTATTAGGTCCATGGGTACCTAACAGTATGACACTACTAGAAGCTTCTTACCACACCAAGGTAGTGGCTCTTGGTTGCGTGGCCAAGAGAAAGGGGGTCTCATCACGAGCCAGTCTTCTCATTTCCATGAAAGTTCTTATGGGTAACATTGCCACCACTGGTCACCACATGAGGGAAGTGTCCCTTGACTAGCTTCTTGAATAAAAAGAAAAAAAGGATAAAGAATAAAAGGCATGAATGGGCTTGGAAACAATTGCATCCAGGACAGGTGCAACTCACCTTCTATAAAATAAGCCACAGGTAAGCCCTGCATTTCCCTCCTGTCACTGCACCCCTTTTCAGGACATCCCTTATCCACCTCACCCATTTACATGACTTCAATTTGATCTCTTCTGGAAACATTCCTTTTCCAGTGAACACTAGCCCAATAGGATGCCATGTCACTTCCTCCAAACTTGCATTGCAAATTTGTATAATGTCTTTGAGCAGTTGACTGGGTAAAATGGGATTTATGCACACATTTAATAATATTGATGATTAGATTTGATTGACATTTCTATGATCCCCGTGACTTATGAGCCCATGGAGGGTGTATCTGTTGATGTGTAGGATCATACCCGACAGACAAGTACCACATTGGATAGGTACACATGGGGAGATGATTGGTTCAGACCTCCATGGTGTAAGTTTTAAACCTACGAAGTAAAGCAATGCATATAGATTCTTAAGCAATACAAAAATTAATCAATCGCTCATACACAGAGTACACAGAGATTTTATACCGGAAACCCTCAACCGGGA
>SNQJ01S0062335.1:96750-116439 GCA_010110895.2 Picea sitchensis
CCCTGGGATCCCCCTAGGAAAGTGCCCGATGCACACGGTAGAGCTCTAGGTGAAGGGATCGTCAGATGCAGTTGTCGTATCTGACACACCCACACACACACACATGCAAAGAATATAACACATACCCAACACATGGGGCTAAAGAGCCCACTAGATGGATCTTTAGACCCCAGCAGGGGACAATGACAAGACAAAGGGGTTTGCACTAGAGAATAGGAGGATGCTCCACATAGGCACCCTCACAAAGCCTTACCTAGGGGGGTTGTTCCCTCTCCATTGGAATGTTGGCCTTGGAAGGCCTGGGACGTCACCAAGGAGGCCCATGACATCATCCAACTTTATGGACATTTTGGGGAGACAGTCATGGCAGTGTGGCATGTGTGGCATCTTGGAGAGGCCCAAGGAGGGATAATGTTTTGTTCCAGGAGGCCTATGATTCCCTAAAAAGGAATAACGTCACCATTGAAGGGGCATGACGTCTTACCTTTTGCTTATTTAGGGTTTCATTATGACATTTTAATGTAAAACAATATTATTGTGTATTTTGGCCTTGTCGTCATTTTGATGACCTAAATTTTAATTAAGGTCATTGGTATGCTATATATTGAGGGTTTTCACTCTCATATTTTCATCATCTTTCACTCACACATTAGTGAGGTCTGAAATTTGCGCCCTCTTCTAGGGTTTTGGCTGAAATTTTGAGTCACACTTGTTGAAGGAGACTTTTTCTTGGCATTTTTGGCATTTCTTTTGGTGGAAAGTTTTACAACTAGGGTTTTTCTACATGAATTCTTGGTTTATGTAAATGAATTTCTGCAACACTTCATTATTGAATGGTTATGGTACTATTTACTTTCATTTTGTTATTATAATTTATTGAATTAAACCCTAGGTGACAAGCACATGTTAATGTCCTTGTCTCATGTCCCTACTACAATTAAGAGCCTTTTGATCTGCTGGAGTTATATAGAGCCTTTCCATAGCAACACTCTATCCCTACTCTTCTAGCCTAGCCGTTTTTACTTGTTATTGAGCTAAGAGAGAGGAAAATGAATCAAAATCTAGGGTTTCTACACCTTGGTGAGCCGTTTTCCCTTATGGTTTGATAGATGAAGCCTTGCCTTAGCAACACTTCATCTTCAAACTCTCTTGTCTTGAACCCTACAATTATTACTCAAGCTAGTCAATTTTTATCTTGCCATTAAGCCAAAGAAGGAGGAGAGAGCACTAAGGCCTAGGGTTTCTACACCTTAGTGAGCCTTTCTCCCCTATGTTTTCATTGTTGAGGCCTTTCTTTAGCAACACCTCAACATTTAACCCTCTTGTCTTTGGCCATATCATTATCATCTCGACCCTTCAACATTTGCAGCCATTTGACTCCATTTGCCCTAATAATGCACTGATCTAAGACCTCTTGTGTTGAGCACCTTGATCATACAAACATTCAATACATTGAACAACAACTAACCCTTCTAACCCTAGCTTAGACTATATTCTACTAACCCTACTCCTCCCATTATCTACTTGAGTTATCTTTATACATTGCAACATTTATATCTTTAAAAGCAATTGAATGATTAGCTAAGGTGTTGTTTCTTGATATTGATATTGTTACATTGATTTTCATTCTCCTTTATTGTGAAGTGATATATTATAATCATTGCCATTATACATCGTCGAATTGCTTCATCAATATTGTTTATCAATTTCTTTATATCAGAAGTCCATGATTATATGAAGTACTAACCAGCAAGTAAGCTTTCATATGCATAGTTTTTTATGCAAGAGCATCTCAAGTGAGCTAGCGCGGAGACATAGGACAGCTGGACAAGCCCAACGCAAATTTTGAAATCCTCTTAAAAGTAAATGCACCAACCATAAATGAATTGAAGCAATTAAATGAAGGTGCACTTGTTTAATGTAACGAACCTGGAGCGATTCGCTCTCGTCCTTAGTAGATAGGAGGCAATTATGATAGTTAATGCAGGTAGATAGGAATTGAATGTGTACGATTAGACAGTTTTAGAATGAGAGAGGGAAATGGGATATAGACACCCTCCTTGTGTATTGTAACATTAGAGTGTGTGGAGAGCATAGAAGAGAAGCAGAGAGTTGTGTAGCAGACTCCATGTACATAAATTTTGAATTAATACAAGAAAGTTGTGATTCAGATTCATGGTGTTCATATATTCTCTGTGTATGCATTGTTGAATGTTATGCTCATGAATGTTTTACCCTTTCTTTCATGCAATTTATTTTAGGCTATGTATGAATGATTTCTAGTTGAATGTCTGAAATCTAAGAGAGAGAGAGAGTAAGAGAAATGAGTTTTAATTGTTTCTCTATCTGAGCAAGAGTTCCTGCAAGGAGTGCATTTGAATTGTCTGCAAGGAGTGCATTGACAAAAGGTTCAGATAGAGTAACTTTTGTTCTCATTCACTCGGAATTGCAGTTGGGCACAAGAGCTGTGCAAGGAGTGCGCAGGCTGAGAAAAGTCTCAGAGTTTGAAATCTAAGCAAATTATTGAGAGACTGCTGCTGCAGGTGTGCGCAGAGTCGAAGCGAATTCAACACTTGAAAGTGTTTGAAGGTTTTTCGCAAGGAGTGCGTGCAAGGGTTTTTCCAAAAGATGCAGAGTCGTGGAAAAGTTCAGAAGGATTTGGACCTTCGAAGGAGTCGAAGGAAGGAAGAGGCAAAGTATCTGGAAAGTTTGAGGGAAGGCGTAGCAACGTCGGACCGCAAGAGGACAGATTCTCAAAGGAAGAACAAACGGTCGGAATTCTTTGTAGAGAATTCGCAAAGTCCTGTGAGTCGTTAGATCTCCCGAAAGAGCAAGGGAGTTACCACGAGTATTCCTAGAGGTTCTAAGCTCAGGAGGAGTAGAACCATAGGTTCAAGTTAGCCAGGGGATGTTTGATCACTTGTGAAATCGCCTATCGGGATTTCGTGAGTGGAAGGGTCAAAAACTTGGTGTCAAGGTTTGCGAAGTAGCGAAGTGGCGAAGTGTATCATAGCCATCCGTTTGGAAGGGATAGGTGGTAGAGATCTAGAGATCTCGTGAATTCGGGGATCACGAGATAGAAGGCCAAAGGTTGAGCACTTTGGATCACGAAACATGAATCCGCGAAAGGTGGAGGTGCCATAGAAGCCAGCGAGGCAGAAAGGTGGTGCACGGTGGGTGTAAAGTCAACTACGATGATCAATTCGGAGTTTCGTGGGTTGGAGTTCCGAATACATTGCATTACGATTCACGATATCGCGAAGTTCGAAGTCCCAACGGAGTAGAAGGCCGTTCAAAGGTCAACCTTGCGAGTGCATCGACGTCTCAACAAATCGGGTTTCGAGAGTTGAGGAGACGAGTCACTCGACATCGCGACTGCCGAAACCGCGATAGGGAAAAAGTCCGAAGGAGAAAGAAGAAAAGGTCAGCGTTGTTTGTTTTTGGGTTTCGGAGACTGGAGACAAAGCGCTTGACCACCGGATTCGCGAAGGTGCGAAGTCCGATCTCTCGAGGTATAAGAGGGAATTTTACGAAGTCAGTTGTGGGTGAAAATTTCCCGAAAGGGAAATAGAAGAACCGTTGCGAAATTTCTTCGGGCCAGTGAAGGAAGAAAGATCCTTTTGACGCAGACCTTCTGACCTGCGGGTTGTGGAGGGAGCGTGGCGTCAGTTTTCTTTGTTTCTTTGTATCGGGCAGGTACATTGTTTGGTTATTACTTATCTTTATTGACTGATTAGCCGGGACTTTCTGATCGGTGGTGACATGTGAGGGGGAAATTATCACTTAGCCTTTTAAGCCTTTGCCTTCTCAAAACCCCAGGTCACTGGGGACGTCTCCCCTGGGCCTTACCTCCCTAAACAAAAGATCTATCCCATTTAGGTGACAGTGGTGGGATAGTCTAAGTTTCGCCAATTTTCCCTTCTTCCATCCTTCTTTTACCTTAACTACAAACTATGCGATAACAATGCTCATTTGCAAGAAGATGATTACAATGCGTATCTAAAGGCCTTTTTACAATAAACCGGAATTTCAAAAACCATAGATATCCAAAAACCTAACCCTAGAAGATGAAGCGCCAAAAGTCATGTGGGCCTCGTTTGGGTAAGTTAGTACATCAACTTCCCGGGGTCGTAACTTTTGCATACAATCTTTGTTTAGGCACATGATAGCCTGTTGGAAAGGTATCATCGAGGAGTTTCATTTTGGGGGTTCAATTAGAGCCTTCAAATATCTTTGAGAAGCCATTCGGGGGCTCAATCAGAGCACTATTAGTCATCTTACATGACCTAAAAATACTCTTCAATTTTTTTGTGAAACATTCTAGCCTATCTCGCTATCTTAGAGACCAAAAACTTGTAATATTATCCTCTTCCTGGTTGTTTTCTTCATTATTTAATTGATGAATGAAAACATCTAATATTTATTCAACCTTTAAGGGTTTATTTACTAAAACAACCATCTCAATTTCATCAACAAGTGCATCATCAAAATAAAAAATTTGAGAAGGTAAAATCCTTACCAAAGCCTTTTCTTATGGAGAAGATGAAGTAAACATATCTTCTTCATGTGGGGCTGAAATAAGATCTTCAATAACCTTATCATACTTATCTTATTCATAATGAATATCCTAATGGTTAATAAATACCTGGAAAAATCCCACTAGTGTTGATATTTCCGTTCTAAAATGAATTTTGTATCAATCAAATAACTTACCCTCAATAAATTCAAAGGACATCATGAACATTTTTATTTTTACATCCTCATGGACAACATTGATCTTTGAAAGAGCCTCGATCATGACGACATGGGACCCTTGATGCCAACAACTAGGTCTCCTTCCTCATACATATTCTCAAGCCTTGCTAGTGCCAATCACCATAGAGCCTATGAAAATAGCCAATTTGTTTTGTCGAGATCCAATTCTGATCATACATTTATCATTATCCATCCATTATAGGAAAGGAGAAGGGAGATGGCTCAATAAGTTTTTACTCTCCCATGTTATGGGTATGTTTTCCCACAAATGTTATTTGTTATTATGTTTTCCATCCATCACATCACCCCTCAGAGGGAAACCTAAAGTTCAAGCAATGAAGCATCACATCCAAACCAACAACAGGTTCTTCAAATATTGAAGGACAACTTGGCTATAGCACAAAATACAAGGAAACAACTAGCAGATCAACATCGCAATGCAATGCACTTTGAAGATGGGGATTAGGTTATTTTGAGGCTACAGATATAGAAACAGACATCCCTCAAGTAATAAAAGGAGGACAAAAAAATAACACCCAAGTACTATGGTCACTACAAGGTGTTGTTGAGTATTAGTAATATGGCTTATAGATTTGAGTTGCCTCCTTTTTTCTTGTGTACATTCCATCTTTCATGTTTATTATTTAAAGAAGGTAGTCTATGATAAGATCCCAATTTAAATTGAAAATAAAAAATTCATAAGGGAAAGTGAAACAAGTATTGAAATATGTATCTGGAAACTAAGGACATGAGTAATTACTAAATACCTCATTAAGTGGAAGAACCAACTAACAAAGAATGTGACTTTGGAATATGAGTAATTCATATAGAAGCATCCACAATTGATTAACATTGAGGGCAATGCTTTATTTGAATGAGAGGAGCAAGTTAAGCCCCTAACCATAACCATCATTCATTATTATTACAAATTAACCATAGTTTTGTTAGTGTATTATCATTGCTTTATAGCTTTGTATCCCCTATATATACTAGGAGACTTATTTGAATGATCATGTTATCTTGTACATTTAATATATTGTAATAGGAGGTTTCCCCAAGGTTCTCATTTTTTTTTCTTTTACTTAATTTATATTGAATTGGTTATATTTGTTCTAGCCCGCCTTCCTTTAAGCTTGTGGTAGTTGCTGCTCATTCTAAAAGCAATAATGAGTCTATCCTTGGTCAATATGTTCATATTCTAAATATTTAATCATGACATTTATAATCTATGGAAGTACAATTATATTCCATCAAAATGTGGGAATAATAGTTCGATTTAGATGGTTTTTAACATCTCAATATGTTCATATTCTAAATATTTAATCATGACATTTAGAATCTATGGAAGTACAATTATATTCCATCAAAATGTTGGAATAATAGTTAGATTTAGATGGTTCTTAACATTTAATTGTTTTTAAAGAGATCTTCTTCAATGTATTTAATATCATTTCATGAAGTAATGAAAGGTGTGTGGAAGAGAGTGTTCAATAATTCAAAATTAATACTTAGAATGCTCTTTGTGTTCATTCTTATATCATGTAGTATGTGAATATTTTCTCTACTAGGAAAATCAAAAAAAGAATAATTCATTTAATTTTAAAAATGAAACGATAGGTTATAAATTATTTTGATTTGCTAAATTTTACACCAAATCTCATAACGAAACCATTTAAAACATGGTAACTAAGTAGGAAATTTATTAATACATAATGATAATATGCTTAGCGTCCATCTCGTTTTTGGTGCACATAACCATTACAGCATTGAATCGATATAGGGGACGCCTCGTTCAACCCTAAACTAACCATAAGTACTAACCATACCAACACACAGTACTAACCATAAGTACTTCACCCTACAAACACATAGTACTAAACATTTGTGGCTGCCACCGTTGTGTTGGGTGCCGTAGTCGCCGTTTTGGTTGTTTTGCTGGCCTATGGTTCCATGGTTGTCATGGGTGTGGCTGGTCTTGTGGGTGCTGAAGTGGCCATTGTTGTTGATTTGTTTGCCTCGGTTGCCTTGGTTGTTGTTTTGTCTGCCTCGGTTGCCTTGGTTGTTGAATTGTTTGCCTCGGTTGCCTTGGTTGTTGAATTGCTCGCCGAAGTTGTTGTCATGGGTATTGCCGCTGTTGGTATTGCCGACGTTGCTGCCGGAGATGGTGCCGGTGAGGCCGGAGAGGTTGGCGCCGCCTATGTGGCCTTGTCCACTCATGTTGTTCGCCGTTAGAGGACTTACGGCTGCTGCGAAATCTGCTAAACAAAAAAACGCAACTTAGACTCAATCTGCTAAACAAATCATTGATAACTCAGGGATTAGAGAGCCATAATAGCTGTAACACCAAATATACCTACAAGTTTGAACAGCTTATGACAATATAGAATGTAAAAACTTAACATTAATATACCTTTAGGACGCGAATACTCAACCGGAGCCCAGAGTCGGTAAGCAAGAGGTGAGAAATACAATGGCATAGGCTTCGTTATATAGGAACGGGCGGACTCCAAAGTCGGATCTAGACTCATTGCATGTCAAGTCCATTCAGTCGCATTAAATTGTTGCCTTGGTTGCCTTGGTTGTTGAATTGTAGCTTTGTCTGCCTCGGTTGCCTTGGTTGTTGAATTGTTGCCTTGGTTGCCTTGGTTGTTGAGTTGTAGCTTTGTCTGCCTCGGTTGCCTTGGTTGTTGAATTGTTTGCCTCGGTTGCCTTGGTTGTTGAATTGCTCGGAGAGGTTGGCGCCGCTATGTGGCCTTGTCCACTAATGTTGTTGGCCGTTAGAGGACTTACAGCTGCTGCGAAATCTGCCAAACAAAAAAACGCAACTTAGACTCAATCTGCTAAACAAATCATTGATAACTCAGGGATTAGAGAGCCATAATAGCTGTAACACCAAATATACCTACAAGTTTGAACAGCTTATGACAATACAGAATGTAAAAACTTAACATTAATATACCTTTAGGACGCGAATACTCAACCGGAGCCCAGAGTCGGTAAGCAAGAGGTGAGAAATACAATGGCATAGCCCTCAGCCGCATTCGAAGTTTTCATTTCGTCTGAAACCATTCAGCCGCATTAAACATTCTTTCACCAATTAAACATTATCCAACCGTTATTCTTTGAAGCCCTCACTTTTTGGTCTGTGGATTCTCTGTCGATTTCTACTGGTGTGGGTGGCGAATACATATGGATTGTTCGGACTTATCGATTGCTATGGGTATGAGGGGGATCACATATGGATTTTCCGTTGATGTCAATAAGAGCTATGAAGAGAGCCTACTTGCTTTGTAAACCTCTAGAAACATGTAAATCTAGCATGAATGTATCCATTGCTTAATATTTAGGTTAAGATGTCTATAGTTTGGAGCTTCCTACCATCCATACACGCATAGAGTTAAAGGGCATTATTCATATACCACCAAGTATGTTATTCTTATTGTCCAAATGTTATACAAAATTATTTCTACAATTGATACATCTCAAAGATCTTGAATGTGAGGCATGAGGAAAAAGAGCTACGGGGTGTTCTCACATGTGAAGTATCTTTAACGGCAATGTTTCTAGAAACAAGAAGAAGAAATTGAAAGAGTGTGATAGATAATGATGCCTCTAATCAAGAAAAGGGGAGTGAACAACCTAAAGAACAAAGAAGTAATGATTTGATGATGTAGATAATTGAATAAATAGAATCACAATTCTCACTATTGTAATCCCAACTTTAGGTTTTTTCTATGTGAACAAGGTTAATTTTGTGTAGACTCACATCTAAACTTAATCAATGACATACAAGTTAGAAAATTTCAGCAAGTTTAATAGAGGCTTTATCCCAAACAAAATCTAAAACATGATTTTGTGTGAAACACAGAAAAACTATGCATTTTACAGTGAGCTTGACCCAATCCCAATTTTAGGTCACCAAGTTTAATAGAGGCTTTATCCCAAACAAAATCTAAAACATGATTTTGTGTGAAACAAAGAAAAACTATGCATTATGCATTATTTTTATTGTGGGTTTTGATTGTTGACTTTGTCTCTCAAACCATGCAAAAATGCTTACCACACTAAGAGTGGATGTTACAGTAATCCCTAATGCATAGATTTGATGATAAGAATGATTATGTTACACTCTCCATAGTTTACTTATGAATGCCCAAGGATAAAAAAATGTGGTTATATGAATTATTTCTACAATTGATACACCTCAAAGATCTTGAGTGTGAGGCATGAGGAAAAAGAGCTATGGGGTGTTCACAAAATATTTGACATGTGAGGTATCGTTGACACCAATGTTTCTAGAAACAACAACAAGAAATTGAAAGAGTGTGATAGATAATGATGCCTCTAATCAAGAAAAGGGGAGTGACCAACCTAAAGAACAAAGAAGTGATGATTTGATGATGTAGATAATTGAATGAATAGAATCACAATTCTCACTATTGTAATCCCAATTTTAGGTTTTTCTATGTGAACAAGGTTCATTTTGTGTAGATTCACATCTAAACTTAATCAATGACATACAAGTTAGAAAATTTCACCATGTTTAATAGAGGCTTTATCCCCCAAAGAATCATTATCAATCCTTTATTAAATAAAAGAAAAAGGGGAATACAATGAATTGTCCCCCAAAGAATCCTTATTAATCTAAATCTAATATAATTTAAAATGTGAACTCTCTAATCTAATTGTTTCTAATCTATCTTGAGCAGGAGCATTTCTAACAAATAGACACATCACATCCAACTCTATATTTTGGAATCTGCACATCCAACTCTATATGTTTATGTAGTTTCGTCAATAACTAAATTGTGTAGCCTATAGAAAAATAACGTCAAAAACATAGATATGGAGAGGAATTCATTAAAATGGAAGTTTTTATGTATTTGAATACCAAACCACTAGGTTTTCCATCCTGAACCTAAATCCGAGGAAACCAACTCAACAAAAAAGCATGCTAGAGCAAATTTTAAATTCAAATAATGCTCGTGCATGATTTAGAAAGGATAGGAAGGACCACATTTCACACCTTAGGATCGTTTTTGAACGATGTAGAAAGTATGGTATCTCCTTAAACCCTAAGAAGTCTATTTTCGGGATTGATGGAGGAAAACTTTTGGGTCACTTGGCTTCAAAGGGGGGGATCTCCATAGACCCTGAAAGGGTCCAATCAACAAAAGATGTTCGCCCCCCACTCAACAAAAAATCCTTGCAGTCCTTTTTCAGAAAGATCGACTTCATTCAAAGATTTGTCCCAAACTTTGCCGAAAGGATAAAACCCATGAGTTCTTTACTAAAAAAGGAGGTTTCCTTCAAGTGGGATGATAAAGACATCAAGTCTTTTGAAGATATAAAGGATGTTATCTCCCAAGCCCTAGTCTTGATCAACCCAGATTATTCATGAGATTTCATAATATTCTCATTTACCTCTCAGGATACCATTGCAGGTGTTTTGATGCAAAAGGACGCTGATAATTATGAACACCCCGTGGATTTTATGAGTAAAGTCCTTAGAGAATCAGAGTTGAATTATTCCATTACTGGCAAGCAAACATATTCTCTAGTAAAGTCCCTTAGTGTTTCAGGATTAATCCGTAAGTGCGGACACTAACCGATCTCCCTAGATCCACCCGGATCTAGAACAAAACAGAACAGAATAGGACGCTTTCCTTAAGTTTTAAATATTGAATTTATTAAGAGGTAAGAATCATGGACATACCTTATGAATGCTTCCTTTATTCTTTGTTGCTCCCGCTTCACTCCAGTGCTCTTGTGCAGCCAAAATCAAAACAACACAAACCAACCAAAGTGATAGTGATAGCATAAATTCAATATAAACCTATGTATGTGATCAAGGAATCATACAATAAAACACAACAAGATTTATAGGAAAGAATCATATTGCTGTATTATATTAAATGTGAAAGAGAGATTACAACCGTTGCCTTGATGTCGTAAGGTCCCTTCCAACTGTCCTTCGTTCCCCACACACTTCTTGCTCCAAGGATTCTGAAACCATAGATCTGATAGCTACTCACAATCTATCTTGACAAAACAAATCTCAAAGCCACTCTAACCAAGCCAATAATTCCAAGCCAAAGAACCCAAGCTCAAGCTAACAAAAGCTCATCCAATCTAACTTTCTCCATGAGAATTCCTCTCATTTTATAAGTTGAAGAAGATATTGTGCAGCTAAAATCAAAACAACACAAACCAACTAAAGTGATAGTGATAGCATAAATTCAATATAAACCTATGTATGTGATCATGAATGCTACAATAAACACAACAAGATTTATAGGAAAGAATCATATTGTCAGATTATATTAAATGTAAAGAGAGAGATTACAACTGTTGCGTTGATGTCGTAAGGTCGCTTCCAATTTTCCTTCGCTCCCCACACACTTTTGCTCCAAGGATTCTCAAACCATAGATCCGGAGCAGCTACTCACAATCTATCTTGACAAAACAAATCTCAAAGCCACTCTAACCAAGCCAATAATTCCAAATAAAGAACCCAAGCTCAAGCTAACAAAGCTCAAGAACAAAAAAAGCTAACCCAAGCTAACTTCTCCATGAGAATTCCTCTCATTTTATAAGTTGAAGAAGATAAGGTGAGGAGGCTAGAATGATCCTTAATTAAATCATGAAAGCCGGTAAGATCCAAACCATTCGGATGCCAATTTCACCATAGAAGCTTCCTTCTAGAAGATTCACGAAAAACGCTAATTTTTCCCACGTGTAAGAATTATAGCACCCTGCCTATAGTGTGCAAATTCCTCATGAATCCATTCGCACCTCAAGGAGAGGAGTTCTCATGGATGGGTCATTCTCGCACCCTCCTATATAGCAACCTGCGGACTCTTTTTTTTATAAGGTTTTCACATAGGAAAAGCAATTTCTTTTCTCAGAGAAGTTCTTCTCTTCTTTAAGAACTTAGGCCATCACTGCGGACCCTCTCTGCTGGCAACATATAGGTTTACATCATTAACATCATAGGATGACAAAAATAATGTGTAAATGTAGAGCCCCCAAAGCATGAAGTTAGAACGAGTGATAGCTGAAATACTTTACCGAGTGTGTGTAGAGAATAAGGAACAGCTATTCGAAACTTCCAACAAACAAGGAAATATAGCCAACAATATATCTATAATGCAGGTAGGCATTCCCATACTCGCAATACAAATGACTCAAAGACAAATGTCGACATGCTAAGATCCATGTCAAGTAAGACAAGTCATGGCCACCTCAAAACATACACGGTGGATCCATGTCAATATGACTCAAATATGAATATAGCCACCAAAAATACACCAGGATCTATGTATTAAAGACTCAAATTTGAACATAGCCACCGACATACAATGTGGATCTATACAAAAGTACAATATGAATATACTCCAAGCAACGCAACCTCGATCCACGTAAAAATATCCGTAATCTTCATCTCCACCAATTTATAGTACTTAATCTAACCATGTGAATACATGTGTTGAAGCTGAACATGGTAGAAAACCATTTGATTACCGGGTCATTAGTGTATACCGCTAATACAAGTGTGAGGGAAATCACCATTAATGTCAATGACTCCTAAGGTACACTAGTACAATCCAACGAATGTGAATCATCGATTGAGGTCGAACACTCGACGAAATCTCTCGATTAGTGGTCGATAATGAAAACCCACTGCCGAAAGAGCCGGTGAAACCTGCCATTGAGGCATGCAAGTTTCAAGGTACCAATTGGTTTCTAAGTCTAATTCCTGATAATGAGTTGAAGTCGGCTGTGTGAAAGCGACTCATCACTGTGAGGGCCCTTAATGTATCCCACATCAGTGACACCAAACAAGTAACAAGATTTTATGTAGATCGGAGTAACAAGTGATTCAACTCCACTCGGGGATGGCCGACGCAATAAAAGGCTTAAAGACTGCAGAAATGGTCAATTTAATGAAGGATTTTCAAAGTTGACATATTTTTGAAATCCATTGACTACATACCATACTCGCTCGGAAAACACCGACTAACAATAAGGATCACGCACTAATTTGTAATCTTATAGAGTATGATCGAGACAAGTGGATTTTTCCAACCTAGACAATAAAGCTTGTGAAAGGGTGTCATGTTCAAAAAGTGACTCTTCCACGTATCACGTGTTTAGACATGACATTTCTTTCCCAATTTTTCCCCCACCATTTCCTCGTAAGTACCTCTTTTTATTTTTTACGAAATCTGAGGAGGATAACACATGCTTGTCAATTTAAGCTCATCCCTTCTGACGAACCGGAGTATGTTTAACTAACCCTAGAAAGGAGTGGTTCCGTCCCATATGGGCCTTTCACGTTTGTTTAACGAGTCCAAAGAAAGAAAACTCAAGGGTTTTTCATGTTTAGAGAGACTGAAAAACACTTAAAGAAAACTCGCTGTGTCCCATATGGGTCTTTCAATGTTTGTTTTATGAGTCCAAAGAAAGAAAACTCAAGGCTTTTCAGGATTATAGAGTTTGGAAAACACCTTAAAAGAGAATCCCTCTTTAGTGCCTTTTCGGCAGACAAAGAGTCCAACGAGACCGAAAAAGGGTTAAACTATCATCAAGGATGTAACTTCAAATACTTTAACGAGCTGAGAAAGAGCAAGGTCGCTCGGCAATCTTTCATATTTAGGGACAAGTGAAAGAGCTTAAAGTTAACTCCGTGGGGTCTTCTTCGTGATAACCTTTATGAGTCCGAAAAGTGATAAAAGTATACTTCTACATTCTCATTAATTTCACGAGCACGGTGACGTAATGTAAAGACTAAGCTCTAGAACTTATTCATTGATTTAATGAGCATGAGAAAGAACAAAGACTAAGTCAGGATTGCTTTTATTTTTTACTAAGCTTTAAAAAACAAAACAAAACTATGCTTGGATAGATTTTATTTTACACAAGCTTAAAACTAAACAAAAACTATGCTTGACTTGGTTTCATTTTTACTGCTAGTTTGAACCAGGAAACTATGCTTCTGGAGGTAAGTGGTTTCATTTTACACAAGCTTGAACCATAGAAAGAATATGCTTGCATTCCCAAAGCATGGTTGGTACTTTAGCCTCAGCCTTTAAGAAGCGTTTCAAACTTCAAAGATGAAGACTGTGAGGGTCGAGGCAATGTCCCCCAAGCTTCGCTTCATCCAACCGCAAAGGAGAATGAAATGAAGCTTCAAATACTACACTAAGGACTTGACTCAAACAGAGAGAGGGGAAAACTATTTCATTTTTAACGAGCTTGACATAGAAAAAAGAACTATGTTCGTAACCTCTATTTCATTTTTAACGAGGTCGCCAATAGATCATGGCACCATCCTCATAAGTGGTTTCATTTTTAATGATATTGAAAAAGAAATGGGAACTATTCTCATAAACTCTGTTTCATTTTTTTTTTAATGAGCTTTGAAATCAGAAAACCATGCTCAAAGACCTCTCGTTTCATTTTTTAACGAGAAGGTTCTAAAAGAAAAAACTATCCGAGGGGTTTACATTTTTAATGAGCTTGAAATCAGAAACCATGCTCAAAGACCTCTGCTTCATTTTTTAATGAGGTTGCCCTGCAGACGCAAAAACTATCCTCGAAAAATCCGTGTTCAATCCCCGCATCTTCCTTGCTTACTTTTAACGAGGTTGCCACAGACGCAAAAACTATCCTCAAACCTCTTCTGATCATGGATTCCAAGAGGACAATGCTCGAATGACACCATGTCAAGGGACAACCATTCATATCTTCCAAGAGGTCTTCACCGGAAGGAAGAAACACACTCTCGAAGGACACCATGTCGAGGGTCGCGACAGAGTAAAGAGATCGTGCCTCTAACAACCCTATCGAAGAGATCACCATATCAACTACCGGATCTAAGTCATCGGGAGTCGAAGCCATAAGCATTAAATGCCAATATAATTGACTCAGAAGGGGCTATATCGCCTCGCATTAACAAGAACCATCTGTGGAGGCAATCCGTGGGTCAATGAATGAAAGTTGATCAACAACCTGCCCATCGTGGAGGGAAAGTGATATCATATGAAAAAGAGTAGAGACAATACCTTTCATGGCATGGACATAATCTCGCCTAAGGAGTAAAGAAAAATCCAAGGGTCTGGACTACCATGACGCCAATAAAACGCTTCCTCCTCCAAAGTTACGTGAACCGAGGAAGGTCCCTAAAGGCTGATCAGTTCTTCTGCTAGTGCTACCGTGATTCCGCGTGAACTCCCGCAAGTGAAGTTGACAACCCAATGCTTGCCAAGCAATAAAGGACAAAATGCTAACATCTAACCTTCATCTATCAACGCTTTGGTAACGTCCCGACCAAAACCCTGCATCAATCCGAAAGGAATGTAAGAGAGAAGACGAGGTCCAGCTATACATCCCAATCAAAACGGATAGCCTTATTACTAGGAGGTTCCTTTAATGAGAAGGAGGAATACCCTCATTACCTATCGCAGTCCGTATCAACAAGAAAACGCGGCATTAATCGAGTTTACTCGAGTGGGGAGAGTAGGATCGACCGATGGAGAGATCAGATCGACCACTTGGGTTTCCATTCTCCACTTGGAGAATAGTTGACAGGAAACTAATTGACCGCTTGGTTTCACTCTCTAACCGAGAGTTGGGCTGACCGAGGATGGTATCGGCTCAACCTCTTTGTCAACTGGTTCAAATAAGAACGTGACCAGATTGACGCATTACGATCAACTGCATTGACAAAAGATGGGACCGATTGATCATTCCATCAACTATAGGTGGGTTGGAGAGAAAGCTTGTGATAAGTGGTCGGAAGTTGAGGTCGCGGAAATAGTCATGTCTTCCAGAAATTTAGAGGCTTCATCCATACAAGGGAAAGTTGGGTGAGATGACTCCGCCTTTGCATAACATACACGGAACTTGACTCTACTTTTCTCTTCCCAACCGTATCATGGTCGGGTTGGACGGAGGTTGTCGCGATAAGTTAATCTCGTGAGGTCGACGACATGGGTTGGCGAGGATGTAGACCATACTTCTATAACCTTGGAGACCGTGGCAATCCCCTTACAAGATGGCTACCCTTACAAAGTGCCTAAGGGTAATTTAATACGAGGTGTTTGGGTGGATCTTGACATCATCATCAATTCTAACACGACAATGCGAATCTCAGCTTTTTCCAACATGTTTGACAGCTGGGTTGGAGGTTTGGACTTGCTTTAATTTTCTTCTTTTCTCTTATTCTTCCTTTCTTCTTCTTCTTATCTACCGAATTACTAGCTTTTAACTTTCACTCGAATGGCGAAGATGAAACGGAAGGCTTACATTTCACAGAAGTTTAAGAAGGCTAAGAAGACCTTACTAGTGAGGAAGGTGAAGGATCACTACGAGGTTGATGTTTCTTTTGGGGAAGTGCTACTTAATCGTAAGCACTTGTTGCATCTCGATTACCTCGGTGGAACAACCACACCGCAATCCACCAGGAGACTCGAAGACTCAGTGCAGTGATGTGAGGAGGACCAATGTTTCCAGAAGAAGGAAAACAAAAAGGTTCCCCGGGATGAGGTTCCTTCATTGGTCATTTCGGAACCGACGCCATGAAAACAAAAATCCAATCTAGAGTCCACTAGGGAAACAAACAACACACGCCAAAAAATCTAGGAAGCAACAAACAAACCTTTCTCACAATGAACACACTAGTTGGTGATGAAATCCAACGTCAAAGGAACAAAGTAAGAAGGGGTTGAGATAGATGGGTGGAAAAGTTACGCTGGATCTATTCGCTTAACTGAGCTTGCACCATGGCGTAAGCTCCCACACATAATCGGGTATACCCTCCAAGGAGACCGAATGAGTCTGGCTAACGCCGCCCCTGGTACCGTGAAGACTTGCCCCCTCCACAATCACCTTCGTAAAGAACCTAGAGAGATAGGCCATTAAGGTTACAACCAACAACAATAAAAGTCCGGGGAACAGCTTGTCAACCGATCCACACGTATGTAAGGTGTGTATCTAGCCCGAAATCAACCTCAAAGGCTTCCACTCATACTGTGGGTATACCGAAAGTATCCCTCAGAATATCGCAGTAATCAAGACCGATGTCAACAAAGGTGGTGAGTAACTCTTCCAATATTAATGCGACCTAGTGCTTGACCTTGTGTTAGAAGGGCTTCCTGTGACAAAATGTAATATGTGGATTTAACCACTCCCTAACTCAAGATTCGATGTTTGTTTGTAGCTTTGAAAGTTATCTTCACACCTATTCCAAAGCCCTACAACTAATCTAATGTAGGTGTGTACCAGAAAATATGTCTAACTAATTTTTATGAGGTAAGCTTATTTTATGGTCATTGTTACTCAAAAGGAAGATGATGGACAATATGGTGTTTCTACCGACTCAAAAGTTATGAAAAGAGCTAAGGAAGATGCAATCTTTCATTTCTCAATGAAATCTATGCTACGAGAAGCAAAGGAGAAAACATTTTATCATTCCCATATGCACAATGTCCCAAAATATATTAAACTCATCAATATCATAATCATGCAATTTCACATTTCCAAATGGGAGGAGTGCCCCCCAATCTAATATAAAGCAAGAATTAAATCTTTTGTTTCAAAATTTCACTAAAAGAAATAATGAACTTCCTTAAAAACAAAGAAACCCAAACTAAAAATTTTCTTTAAAGCCAATTATCATAAGAAATCTGATCTTTCCTAAACAATTACCCTAAAGAAAACACACACGCTTTGTAATTGAAAGACACTCAAAGCAAGAGACTAACTCTTCCAAAACCAAAACAAAGCAAAAGTGGCTAAAAAGAAACTCAAAGAATGTCAAGAAGATCAGAACAGATCAATATAGGCTCTAAAAGTTCAATCCAGCTATCCAAAGCAAAATCGGGCATCAAAAAATGACAAGACCCAATCCAAAAATTCTCACAAACAAGTTCAGGCTAGCGATGGCTTATAGTGCTTATAATTGTGTATTCTCGCTAGACATGGGTTGATCATGAGGTGTTCGCACTAGACTCAACACCGTGGTGTTAACTCCAAGTGATTCTCGAGGCCACTAAAGGGTACAAGTATGAATGCTCCTCCAACAAACAAGAAAATTTTGAAAGGGTAAAATTTCCGAGAGAACTCTCGTGATCCGTGAGACCTTGATGGATCTCCCACGGGGACTCGTGACTGTAAATCAATCCATCGTTAAGGGAAACTAGACTAACTAGGAAACAATCTGTCCCTCAAAGGAGTCGCCAATTTTGTTTCCTGTGGATTAATCCAGAAAAGACACGAACCGATCTCCTAAATCCAACTGACCTAGAATGAAAACAACGTAATAGGGACGCCCTTTAAGTTTTAAATATTGAATTTATTAAGAGGTAAGAATCATGGACACATACCTTTATGAACGCTTCCCTTTATTCTCTTTGTTTCCTCCCCGGCTTCACCTGCTCTTGTGCAACCAAAATCAAAACAACACAAACTAACCAAAGTGATAGCTGAGAAGCATTAAATTCAATATAAACCTATGTATGTGATCAAGGAATCATACAATAAAACACAACAAGATTTATAGGAAAGAATCATATTATCAGATATATTAAATGTGAAAGAGAGATTACAACCGCTGCCTTGATGTCGTAAGGTCCCTTCAACCTGCCCTTCGCTCCCTCACACACCCTTTTGCTCCAAGGATTTGAAACCATAGATCCGATATAGCTACTCACAATCTATCTTGACAAAACAAATCTCTCAAATCCACTCTAACCAAGCCACTAATTCCAAGCCAAAGAACCTAAGCTCAAGCTAACAAAAGCTCATCCAATCTTAAGCTAACTTTCTCCATGATAATTCCTCTCATTTTATAAGTTGAAGAAGATAAGGTGAGGAGGTTAGGATAATCCCACTAAATCATGAAAGCTGAAAATCCAGTCCCATCTGATGCCAATTCCCTATAAGCTTCCTCCTTCTAGAAGATTCACTAAAACGCTCATTTTTCCCACGTACTGGAACAAATTATCGCGACTCTCTGCTATAGTGCAATCCCCGGGCGAACTATTCGTTCTGCTATAGTGCAACTCCGCGAGAATTGGTCATTCACACTCGTTTATATAGCAACCTGCGAACATTCCTTTTATAAGGTTTTTGCATAGGAAAAGTAATTTCTTTTCTCAGAGAAGTTCTTCTTCTCTTAAGAACTTTAGGCCATTGTGACCCTCCGAAGGATATGTGATAGGTTTACATCATTAACGATCATATAGGATGACAAAATAATGTGTAACACTTAGCATTTTAGAAACTACGTTGGTTACAAAAAAATCAAAGCTTATGTCCTCCTTACCCTATTGTGAAGGATGTTTTATCATAGCAAGATTGTATGGGTACTAGGGGTAAATGGGTCTCCAAAATCCAAGAGTATGACTTAGAGATAAAACCAACCAAGATAGTAAAGGGACAAGGTCTGGCCCAGATGTTAACCGAGAGCGACCAAGAAACCATACAGTTGGGAGAAAGTGAACAGATAAATGTAGTGGTCAGTGAATTAGAACATGATGAATGGTATTCTGATATCATTTATTACCTTAAGAATCTATCATGCTCCGATCACTTAGTAGACTACAAAATATGGGCCTTGAGACTTAAGGCTATGGAATATTGTTTAACCGAGAATGGCCTTGGTTGGAAACATCCTCATGGGGTTCTCCTTAGATGTGTTAACCAAGAAGAAGCAGGGAAATTATTGAAGGTATTACACTTCGAACTTTGTGGTGGACATTTCACAGCTCGTATGTAATGATCCCAAGCCATTATGCAAGGATCATCACTGTTTTGTTGTCTTTTTAAAACTTTTCTAAGTGAGGTGTTTCGTCAAACACTTTGCTGGTCTACCTTTTAGATGTGTTTATATGTGTGTATGCAGCAAATAACATAAAGAGATAACCATGG